>JAQQPU010006470.1:2583-31796 GCA_029168905.1 Artemia sp. Kazakhstan ARC1039 | reverse complement strand
CGACAAGATGCAGCGGACCTTTGATTAAATAACTGATCAACGGCTTAGCAAAAGACTGGCAGACTTACATACGGTGGGTAAAACCGAAGGCCCGCCAATAGCTAAGGGTTGCGTCAATATCGCATATTTTGAGGCTTTTTTAGGATTAAACAAAATTAGAACAAACAAGCAAACCCCCTCCCCTGTTTTTTCATTTCAATAGTCCGTCGGTAATCCAAAAATAAGCATGCATCATCCGTGTACGCGTAGTTTTAGCGGCCAAAATTATATCACATTTAAAGAAATAGGCGGAAGACTTGACTTCCGCAAATGGCAGTTCAATCCATGGCTACCCGACTGCAACTGATAGCATGTTCCTGACAAAACAAAGTTTAAGCAGACGCATAAACTAATGCTATCAATCTTGATAGCTTGTTTTCTTCATTGGAGCACTTCCACGACGTCGTATCTTCTTTAGGTGTTCATAATCTCTGAAAGAGACTTAGAAGACAAAATTATTACTCATTTAAATTTTTTGAATTTGCAAAATAGCAGACTTTCCAGCCTACAAAACGCGAGAAATGTATAGACGGGTCAATTAAAACTAGCGTTAGACAAACACTAGTCGAGTCAAATTTCCCGGGGTTTCGAGGAACGGTCATATTCCAGAATCAAATTCAAGGACATAGTGGATGACGAAAACCATGACGGGTGATAGATTTACGGGTAAATATCTTAGAAACCAAAAATCCTTTGGATATTTATTTTTTTCAATTAGATAGCCATGGGACTCTGAAGTACAATTGAAAATATGATCAAGATTGTCTCCAAAGTCTTACTTGCAACCAATGAATGATTTAGAAATGTGATTCTACAAGAAACCAAAATTCTATCAGGGACCTCAGTCCCGTGCAAAAAAAAAAGGTATTTTTATGAAGTTTTCTATACTGGCTAGTATTTTCATACAATTCACTTATTTTTAGCACTTGTTTAAGTCAACCCCTCCGCCAACCAAGAAAACTGCGGTACGCAGCTGGCACCCTGATGGCCTGATAAAAATTTTCACGTAAAATAATTGGTTTCTGCGATACGATTACATGATACAAAGTTCCGACAAAAACCGGGCTTGGACGATTTTGCTTAACGCTATAGAAAATCAAATGGTTCACATGGCCTATTGGATTATCACAATTTAAAGCACCATTCAGGCGGAACTAAACGTGGAATCCTAGATTGCCAGACAGTCCAGTCACATATATCGTGCAGAGTATTTCAGCTGAAAGTCCCACTTTCCCTGCAAGTGGCAAAACAGCATAGAATACATAGCAGGGACAAAGCAATGCAAAAATAAAACATTGTCTTTAAATTTGATAAAGTTTGACAGAAAATTAAAATGAATAATAACATGTAGCCTTAATACCAACGAAAGAGTAAATAAAATAATGGTTTAAAAAGTACAATTTTTCGCATGAAAAAGGGCATAGTAAATCAAACTGTTTATTTCCATCCTCTATGGCTTAATCCAATTTTGATAACGTTTTATTAAATAACGATATATATCACCAAATATCCTAATATCTCTGCGTTTTCACTTCGTTTAGTTTTAAGCTGAGGCTAAACAAAGAAAACAAGAATCACTAAATTATCAAGATTTGATAATCCAAATTTGAGAATCACTAAATTATCAAGAATCAATCAACAAAAGAGTGATTTTAGTAATTGATCAAGAATCAATCACTAAAAAATAATAACCAAATTATTTTCTTCAGTTGGTTTATAGTCAATGACATAAATATGGCATTTATGGTCAATGATCATAAATACCTCCTCTTCCTCCCAAATGACAATATTGTCATTTGTGTTGTCATCATGATAATAAAAACCCTCTTCCTCCCAAAATGGCACAATCTTGACTTACTATACAACTGGCATCGTTTTTGAAAGGAGATTTTTTTTGGCTACGGGACTGAAGGCGAAGAGTCGCATCTCTCGCTAGGCTGGATCACCACCAGGAGTAATGAGTCAGTCAAGTATAGGAAAATGTGGTCGCGATTAATGAGTACATGCATCTCATTGTATTGAAATTTTCATTTTTACAAGGTTCGAGTCGAAACAACCCAAGACTAACCATTTTAATTTGACTAGGTTACCGATTCAAATTCACTAGATTTTCATAACAAAACATTGAAACCAAGAAAAAAAGCGACAAGAAGGAAAAAAGAAACAAATTCTTTACAGATTCCCTTCCCTGAATATCAGTAAACGTTAAATGCAATAGCGTTTATACATAAAAAGTTCAAATAGCGTTAAAAAATGTACAGAATAGTGCAAAAAAAAAAACAGGTAAGTGAAACCGGGAAACAGTTTTTTTTTTTTTTTTTTTTTTTTTTTATCAACTAAAAGACACCCCTTGCAATCTCCGACTTGGGTGCTTTCGTTCAATTGTTTTTTGGTGTTATTTTATATCAAAAGGTGAAGGCATTACGCTTTTTTCTCTTTTTTTTTTGTCCGAGCCAGAATTCAAAAATTATTTTAATTAGCTCACTTGCCCTCTTCTGAAACAGCTTCAATCGCTGGGGAACCCTATTCGATTTTTTTTTTTCAGAAAATATAATACAGACTTGAATCTGATGCTATACTCGGTATGTAAATTATCAGAAAGTCCACTTTTTTCAACAATTTGAAACCATGAACTAAGGGGAAAATATCAAAGCACCTTTCCGGAAAAGCCAATTTCTGCAAATACTGATCAATAGCAATAACTATCAACAAAGAAGCTTCAAATAAAATTAGCATCTCTGATACCATACCAGGATATAAACAATGGAAAAGAGAGAAAAAAGAAAATTAAAACAAGAAAATAAATCACATTCTGTTTCAATCACCATACAAGTTTAAATAACTAGAAGTATCCATCCTTTCTTTAGAACGAAAAAAGTGAAGTAAAATAAGAAATTGGACTTAGTCCAGGTAATTTCCAGGAATTAAACTTCCTAATAAATAAAAGTGCTTCATAGAAACATAGATAACAGATATATTACTTGCAGATTAAGATTAATTAAAAAAAAATCGATAGTTCATTCACTTTACAGTTCAGCGAAGATCCAAAAACCTAAGAGAAGACGCAATGGAGGGCTGCTTAGGCCCTTAGGAATTTCATTTGCCAGTCATTCTATATTTTGCATGAAGCTGCTGAGAATAAATTCAGAAAAGAATGTTGCAGATCTGTATTAAATTCTATAGTAGTTCTGAGTTTTAGAAAGCTGTGAACAGAAAACGTTGAGCATAGAATGAAAGAAAAAAAATGAAACTGTGTTTCAGCTAATTACAAATGTCATAAGTAAGATATCACAAAATCGGTAACCCAGCTATACCTAAAAGACATACGTAGGCTACAATCCTTTGGCAGATACGACAGTTTCGATATTAGAAATTTTGTCACACACTAAAAGTTACAGGATCTATCCTAAAAAGTAAGAAAACAAAGATATTGTAAATTTTTTAGTTCTTTTTCATACAGATATCATTGGGTATGGTAGATCAAGTACTTACACACTGAATACCAGCGTAGATTAATGATCATACACACATGAGAGTTTTTATCTTTCCTTACCGACAAGGCCATACCCAGGATTTCTTACGGGGGGGGGGTTGGTTGTTGTGGGGGGGGGGGGGTTACACAAAAAACTCAAAAAACGCATAAAAATTTGTTTATATCCATTTTTGTTACGTTTTTACGAGTCAGACAAACATTTCAGGGGGGGGGGGGGTTCAAACTAGTCCCCCCTGGGTACGGCCTTGCTTACAGGAGACTATTTCTACAAACGATTGGCTACATTCTGAATGCCCCAAATGGTATTACTGACTATTTTAATATAAGTATCGATTTGCTTGCTACTTGCCGATTCTGAATACTCCACTATTTATGCTTTGTTAGGTTCAATGAATTTTAACAATGACTTATGTTCATTAATCCCTATAACCAAGTTGGACAGAAGCTCATGTCCGAGCTCACAATATCAAATGAATCATAAGGAGCAAATAATTATTTCAAAGCTTTGGTTTAAAAGCAATAACACTAAGTCAAACACACCACTTTCCCCCACAAAAAGGAGGCTTTAAAATAAAATTTAGCTATTGGCTAATAAAGTTTATAAAGCCAACGGTTAAATTATTAAGCTGTCTCATCTCAAAGCAAGAGACACATGTAACGTTCTGAAATAATGATAATAAATATAGTTTTGAATCTTCAAATTGTTAGTTAAAAACAATATTGACAGGTGGATTTCTAAGCGTTCTAAATTCCAATTCCACTTTGTTGAGCTTCCGGAGGCAAAGACTTGGCACTGTCTAGTCAGAACTCGAAATTTTGATTAGAGAAGGGAAGAGTCTAAATATGGAAAGGCTATTCTTTTTTATTTATGTGATTTTTATGACATTTTATGCGATTTTTATGACATTTTTCACATTTAAGGGAAGGAATAAGGTACTATTACCTCTGGATATAACCTTGGCTAAACTGGTTTGCTTGGGGAATCAAATTTGTCAGGAACACAATACAAAAAACCAGGTTATGAGTCCCGATGTCATGAGTCACAAAAAGTGTAAAAACAATGAAAACAGTACTAGGATCATTCAAATTTTTTTTTATGTTCATTATTTTTGAATTATGTAGGTTTATGTTAGTTTTGACAAGATTTTTGGAGAAACTAAATTTCAGCCGGGGGGGGGGGACTGAGGTATAGGAGGGGCATTTGCCCCTACGAGTCACGCAAAAAAAAATCCACGCCATGGTTCTAGTTTCAAGACTTAAAACTGCCTCCATTGCGCTTGTATGGTCTAGAAAAAAAAAACTGATATAAACGCTGATATTTTGCCGTTCTTATGCTAAAACCTTAAAATTACGATCATAATCTAACAGTACCTAGGGTGACTTGGTTTACAGCAAAATTTTTGTTGAATATTTTTTTTTCCCTGGGAAATCTATGACAATTGACAATCTGACTATGACTTTGACAATATGAATCTATGACAATTTATGGAATCTTCAAGTTAGATAGAAACCGGGTAAAAAAAATTGAGCATTGAGAAGTTTAACTTTATTATCTACAAGCTTTAACAACAAACTCATCAATTCTAGATATTGAAATCAGAGACAAACATTAATATCAACATTCATTTCCTCTAATTTGCATCTCTAAGCCAACTGAGTTAATTGGAGTTAAATATACAATTAAGTTGTGCTTACCAATTAAAACTTAGGTATTTTAATATTACTTTGTCTTAAGTCTCATAAAATCAAAATCGAATATCTTTTAAACTCATGTAAGGTTTTGATTTCAAAAAAGGGAACAAGTTCTTAAGACGCATAGTCTTTTGCTTCTACTTCCAAAAAGTTTTTAATCAAACTCTACCCCCTGTAACATGGTTAAATAGTATCGACCTAAATCAATGCTATTGACAATAAGTAAACTAATTATTCTCATGATAATCTTTACAGCCTGAATTTCAAGTTGAAGGCTGCAATGTAACCTATAGGACAGTGTTTGCTCAGTTGTAATGCTAATAAAGACCAAATAACTTATATGCCATAATATCATGTTTTTTTTCACCATGCTGAATTTCCATAGACAAACTACACACTAAAACGTTGAAAATTGCATGTGTCGTCTGGGACAAGAGCCAGCATTATCGTAAATCTCTCGGTTCAGTTATTATCCGGTAATAATATCGTTTAGTCAAAATGAATAATAAAACTCCGACATTTTCACAAAAATTAAAACTAAACAATTGCTCATACACTAGAGTGTATGCACAATGCTCAGAGAAATCCCATCAACTTTCTGCTTCGGAGCAGATTTAAGAATGGTCTCATTTTAGAATCCACTCCCCTTAAGCCCAAAGTAACAGTTGCTTTCTGCATTATTGAAAAAGAAATGAAATGCCAACAGGCAAGGTGGGGGGGGGAGGGGAGTATATTCACAGGAAGAGAAATATCTCCAACGGTTTTTCGAATTAAATGCAATTCAAAGCCAAGAAGATCTTCATTTTTGCTGTGGTTATAATGCCTACAAACTCCCCTGTATATTAATTATGCTCAAATTAAGAAATACTATCTTTTGATTTATAGATTATACGACTAAGTAATCAATACTGCCCTATTTCCTACACCTCTTGAAGGGACAAGGCGTGGTCCCACTCTCTAACTGTTGTGAATTCTAAAGCAGCTCGAAGAGAGGCTGTGACAATCAAATTTTTAGGTTGATACCACCGCCACCTTCTACGAACATTCACGAATAGCCTGGTTGTAAAATCTTGCAACTTTTTGACTTAAAAAAAAAAAAATTTGAAGAACACTTACCACTGAAGATATTAAATTATTGATTACAGAATAAAAATATTCTCTTAACCTTAACTAGTTTTCCAGATCTAATTATCTAATATTTCAGAAAAAAAAAATAAAAATAAATGTTCTCTACAGAAAAAAAAGACATTGTCATTCATAGTAGATCAAAATTTCCAAAAACTAATCTTTCAAAAAAAAAAAAAAAAAAAAAAAAAACACGAACTACAAACGCAACATGGACAAAAAATCTATCGCATATAACGGTAAATGGCACGAAGAGCGTAGAGTAACTCAGCTTGAACTCGTGCCTCCAAGATCATCAGATTCACGTGAACCTAAAAGTAAAGCTCTATGAAAATCTTCAAATGCAGTAAAGTAATATACCAGAACATTTGCCAAAGAGCAACTTTTAAAAATAAATTCAGAGATAGCAAAAAGAATTCTATGATAGATTATGATAGACATATCTATATGCTAGCCAGAAGATGAAGAGTCGAGGCGTCTTACACTTATTAGGAACCTCACTAAACACAACAATCAGAAATAATTTACAGAAGATATCGTTACTGACCGATCTAAATGTTTTTTCTTCAGTTGGCCATTACCCAATAACATCAATATAAAATCTACCCTACCGGATGGAATAAAACAGTTCATTAACACTATGATTCAACTTTCTTGTTTCCCGAAAATTGGGGTGCTACCATTTCGACTAATCGTCACAAGCACTAAACTTCATAACATTGACAATAAATTAATAAGTTTATATAATAGTAATAAGTATACAATAGTTTAGAAACAAATTTAGGCTATATATTTGCACATCAGGGGGTGGGAGTAAAGCATAGCATATATTAAATACGTAACCTAACCTAACCTAGGTAACTTTTTCCCCCTAAACCCGAAAAAGCTAAAGTTTTAAAATTTTAGATGTTATGACGGTTAGTGGTCCAGACGGATTTCTCTGTCGATGTTATGACGGATTTTGTCGATGTCCTGACGTTAGTGCTCCTGACGGTTAGATGTTATGACGCCTTCCCCGAAAATTTATTATTATAAAATGTAACCCCTTTCCCTATTCTTCGTTGATTTCTAAAAAAAATTGCGTTACATTTGAGCAATTTATCTCTAAGTTTAGCATCAGATCTTAGCGCGTAGAAATTGATACATTTTATATTTCAAGGAAAATCTCAAAGAAAATGCGCAATTACAAAACGACCCTCATCTCATCTACTGTGGTGGGAAACGGAAAAACAGGTTTGTTAAAAATGCACGCGTCACAAAGGCAAATACTCTTATATACGTATTACAATCTACGGATTAAAGTTCTTGCAGAAAATAATTATGAAATTACCCTGATTTATTATTCCCAAATGTTATTTGTCAAATTAAGAGAATACTTATCAGTATAAAACCAAAAAGGCCAATACAACAACCTCATGACTCCATTTTGAATTTTCGCAATGTTGAAACAACAGCCTTTCGTAACTAACTAGAAAACTTGCTTAATAAAATGTTTGTCCTTAGTAGCAAAAAAGATTAGCCATGAAAACCAAGCAAAAACATAGGAACCTGTTTTCGGTCTATTTTTTTTTTTTTTTTTTTTTTTTTTTTGCAGAAAAGTAGTACCCAAAGATGAGCCAATACCAATCTCATTGAAGAGCTTATTAAGCAAATTAAACCAAAAATAAAGAAACTAGTTTAATCAAAAATTCCTGCAACACGGATATTTCCATAATGAACTCAGACTGTAAAGACTGGCAGCTTTTGTCCGAATTAGTCATCCTTTATAAATAACAATACATAACTTACTACGCTACTTTTTTGTCACTCCTTCTATTGTTCCTTAACGCGTTTCCCTTCCTTTTATTCTGCATTTGGTGCAACTGCTCATAATATTAATGGAATAGAAGATAATCATATGGAGAAAAAAAAAAAACATGGAATGGCTGGAAAACTGATGCCCCATATCAGCCGAAGAAGCTCCATTCGATATTTTTGCACGCAAGATGGCATCAGGGTTGACAAAAACATGAATACAGAGATGGAGGCATGTAAGCACGGTTGGGCGTATGACCAGAACCACCTGCATCTGCACACTCTTTGACAACAGTCAGAGTTGCCACATGTAGCACAAAAGCGCTATTTTAGCAATATTTGATTATGTGTAGCAACTGAAGAACGTGCCCAGGGTAGCTAAATTAGTGCTAAAATAGCACGAAAGTACCATTTTAGCACCATAACAGTCAATTTTTTGACTTTAGTACCGAAAATCACTGTATACCACGCGAATTTGGGCAATTGTAGCACTTTAGGAACTGACCATGGTGGCATCCCTGACACCAATATGTCTCTTTTCAGTGTCACCTAAGATTT
Source organism: Artemia sp. Kazakhstan ARC1039 (assembly GCA_029168905.1). Classification (NCBI taxonomy): domain Eukaryota; kingdom Metazoa; phylum Arthropoda; class Branchiopoda; order Anostraca; family Artemiidae; genus Artemia; species Artemia sp. Kazakhstan ARC1039. Next base: position 23,095 of record JAQQPU010006470.1, on the reverse strand, counting down.
CGTAAGAGCATGATTGAAATTCAGACTTGAAGAACTTAACGTACAATAATTGATCATTTCTCACTTCAAGCTTAATCTAAACACGCACAGCGATTAAACAGTAATTTTAAACTCTAGGGGTTGTTGAATTTTGAATGTAAAATAGTTAGGCATTCGCAAGTTCAAATCTAATTGATATGAAGATTTGTTTTGGTGTTTCAGTTTGTTTTGCGTCTCCACCTAAACAATGATTTTCCTTAACCTATTTTCAGTGCGCTTTCTTAATCCAACCTTGCCCCCCCCCGTAATAACCCGGGGCACGTGGCGGCATTTTTTGGACTCATTTTAATTTGTTCATTTTAATACCAAATCCTCCATGTTGTTCTCTAAAATTGGGATGTGGCTTATGGCAAGGAGAATGCCATGGCGCTTTGTTGGTTTCAACTTCAATTTTGGACAAACTCTTATTATAATATGATTCGCATATCCCAAGGATTGTTTAGTAATGTTCTATATCTTTACAGTTTTCCGACTCGGTCCACTATAGTCCTGACATCCACTCATCTGATAATCATGAGCCCAGCCAAATAAACATTAACATAGCATGACACTATTTATATAGCAAATGTAAAATCAAATTATCTTCCACTATAGAGAATTACCTTTTCCGAGTGTTTAAACTCTCTCAATGCTAGGCTATAGTCTTTTCTGGTTACTCGTTCCGGAAAACAAACAGCTGACTTTATATAGGCTTTTAAGGGTCTTTCCAAGAGTTGGTTCACTTCTCCATAGTCGTAATCATCCCATCTAAAAAAGACGCTGCTCTTACCAATAAAGTCGAGCAGAAAGCAAAAAGAACAAAATTAAGTGAAAAACAGTGAACAGGGCGTCCTCCTCGCTTAGGTTCAAACGAATACTACCTATAGCTTACTCCAAAGAGTAAGGGTAACTTAGAACAGGGGTGGATCTAGAGCAGAATCTTGGGGAGGGGGCTACGTGGCAAGGGCAACAATAAACAAAACCCTGGGGGGACTCAATATGACAAGGGTGCCAATAATTGACCAAATTGAAAAAAAAACATCAAAAAAAGGGAAAAACAGGAAAAAACAAACAATGAGGGTACCAGAAAAATCTTGGGGGGCCCGGGGTTCCTCCAGCCCCTTCGTATTCGCCAGTGACTCACAAGGATGAAAACTGGAGCTAGCGTCTACCGAAAAACCCCCAACATTATCTATCATTTGGCAAAACTTTACATTTTATTTTCACTCTTATAATAAGAATAAATTTAATTTGTGTAGTCGGTAAAATTAGTGCATGAATATATGTCTGATCTCAGTTCCTGACAGAAAAAAAAAACATTACAAAGCTTCACAAAATGAAAAGTCTCACCAAACGCTAGATGAAGATGATGCTATTTTTTGTTGAGAATATTGCCAGTTTCCATTCTTATAAGTTACCCATACTCTTTGCTTACCCAAGAACTAATGGAAAAGAACAAAGGGAATCTCCCTTCGTTGTGAATGTTAATGTTATTAGCAAAAAATTTGCTCAAGCACTTAACCTTGCAAGTGGACTTGGAAGCCTAACCTTTCGTAAAAGGCATTTTTTTTTCAAAGGAAACACGGAAAAAACTTGCATCTTCCAGGACTATCTATTTTTTTTATCTCTTATCTTCTTCTTTGCGGGCATTAAGATTTTAATCAAAAGAATATTAAAGAAAAGTTTGGCAATACAAATTATTAGACACTTCAGGTAAATATGGCTAAAACCAAATTAGCTATTCAGCATCAAAAGTCAAATACAATATTATGAATGTTTCATTCATAATAATTTGTCTCATTCATGACAAATAATTTGTTTAAACTCGTTTCAACAATTCAGGCATTAGCAAGCTGCGCTAAAATATTCATTCTATTTTTAGTTTCAATTGTTCCTTGTGTTCTTAAATAAGGTATAGTTTAACAACTATTTGAAATTTTGCCGCTTAAATTCAGACTAGAGTTGATTCTTAAAAATATCTCAAGTGGAAAATTAAGTTACTGTTAATTGGGACCAATAATGCGAAACATTTTTATCACTGGTGGGTTGAATATATTTCAACTGAAGTCTTGCCTATATTTCAAGGTATCCTGTCAGGGATAAAGGTATCTTCGTATAATTGAAAGAAATGAAATTAAACAGAAAATTAGTTGTTGAAGTTTACCCTCCGAGGAAAGTACATCGCAAAAAGCTAACTTTAGCAATTGGCATTTTATTTTGATCTTTTTCACCATTTTGGAAGTGATCCAATTCACATTCAAGGGCCAAGAACAATTTAAGCTCATGTTTCTATTCACTAACTATTAATACCTTTTCAAGGTTTCCAATGGTAATGGAATCGAGAAACATAATACCACACTTAAAATCAAACAAGAAATCAAAGCCATGTTATTTTGACCATTTAATCTGCAGTTTTTATGAAATAAAAGTTATTTTATGAAAAAATTAAAGTCAACTTCAGCAAAATTTGAAAAATGGCGATAATATCACCAAGTTTGGCAAAAGTGCAAAAATCCCCAATAAGAAGGAATAGACATGGTGGTCACCAATAATCGTGGCTATGTAGACCGTTAAGAATAAAACTTTGATTTTTGTGTTCAACAGAAAGTCTACATGACGACGTGCGTGTAACTGAACTCGTTCAACTCAACCCATTTAACTGAACCCTCATTCAACTCAACCCTATTCAGCTGAACCCCCATGCAACTCGACCCTCATTCAACTGAACTCCCGTGCACTTTAACCCTCATTTAACTCAAAACAATTTAACTGAACCTTCATGCAACTCAACTGTCATTTAACTTAACCCTCGTTAAGGCAATTCAGCCTAACCTAACATAAGGGTTGAATCGCAAGGGGGCTGACTTGAATGAGGGTTGAGTTACGTGGGAGCTCAGTTGAATGGGCTTGAGTGAAACGGCGGTTTAATTGCATGGGGGTACAGTTAGACGAGAGTTCAGTTAAATGGGCTTAATTGCACGGGGTTCTGTTGCACGGGAATCCAACATGACTTATGCTCATAATTTTGTAAAATTTGATGAGCGACGAAGGTGAATTGGTGTCAGTGGTGGAAAGAGAACTTGGCTATGGTCACATTGTTCTAAAAAGACAGACTTGTTTTACATGGATGTTCCTTTTAAGGACTTTCTTACGAATACGACATAGCTAAACCGGAAAAACTGCTTTGACGCAAAAAACAGGCAATCTTACCGTATTCCAAAAATACAATGACTATAATTCCAAATGGCTCTCCGGAACATGCTTGTGTCCACATTTCGCTTGTGGCCGAGGGTATGATAAGTCATATTATAGGCCAATTTAAAAATGTCATCTAGCAAGTCAGCTACGTTGGGATAAAATCGATTCGCAAGGGAGTATCCATGCTCATCCCAACTGAAGTCCTGAAAAGGAGAATTTTTTTCTATTAATATTACAAGGTCCTGCTGACACAAAACTCAACTGGAATAATAAAAGCGAATTGTTCGAACTCAAAACGAAAATGGACTTTTTGACAAATAGACATTTTAACAGAGAAATTGGAACAACAAACGATTATAAAAAATACCTTTTACCTTTTTGAGGAAAAAAGCGTTGAAAAATTTAGTCTTTAAAATTTTCGTTCGAACAAAATCGTAAAAGTCACTGAACTTCGATTTTTACCATACTGTTGACCTTTATCATTAGAAGCAGCAATTTGCAATTTGTAACTCAAGCACATTACATTTATACATATATCATCAGCTAATGCTCACGAGCGGGATTTACACACCTCTGGACAAATTTTCTTGCCATTTTCAATTATTCCAGTGCTTTCTAAACTGATTGATAACATGGCTATTCACTTTTATACAAAAATCGGGTTTAATAAATAATTAGACATATAGATTTTGAAGCTTAAAGGGTATGAAGGTTGGGAAATATAGGAAAAAAGAAGCAAAATTTCATATACATATAAACTAAAAGACGACGCAGACAATCAAGTGAAAATGGGCGGAGAACAGGAGTTTATTATAATCAAATTTAATGAAAGGATAGAAAAAGAATGTGGTACAAACAATACTAAATTCCTACATAAAAATCGTTCAATCGTTCTGGAATATCTCATGAATCATTCAATTTTCTTGAACGGGTTAAACGAAAAAAAAAATGTCAAGCCTTTTGTTTGGCAATTTGTTCTTCCGTACAGTAGCAAGAGATTAGTGAAGCTTTAGGAATTCAATTGTTACTATATCTATGGTTATATAGAAGATAAGGGAACAACCAAATACGTTTCCCGATTTTTTTTAGTTTAAAAACAAAACATTAAGAATAAAAACAAAATTTGCAGGAGCCGGAAACTTGCATTTCTAAAAAAATCGGGAGCATTGACCCCCGCCCTCCTGAAATTGGTACAAAGGACCTAAATCCGGAAATAATTGAAAACCAGGATGCAAGACTTCACTTTTTCGTTTTTTTTTTAAATTAACCCTGCTTTCCCCAAGGAAAATGCTCGGTACTTGTTAAGAATCCAGTAGTCACGCGAGAAAGATTGCATCGAGAAAGACCGAGATGCTTAATGAAAAACAGGTTTCCGCTAGATGTGAGGTGTTGCTCACTCCAAGAAAAAGATTTAAACTTTAGTTTTTGGGGGTTGAAGGGGCAAAAAAGGTACCTAGGTTAGGTAACGTATTTAATATATACTATGGTTTACCCCCACCCCCCTAATGTGCAAATATATAGCCCGAGTTTGTTTCTGAACTATTATATTTTCATCCTATTTTGTTTTATTTCATTAGCATTAACGAAACTTCACGTCTCGCGTGACTACTGGATTCTTAACAAGTACCAAATGCTCTGGTCCCCCCTCCAAAGGATAGGTTTGTATGCACTTCTGCTGAAACTAGCTAGAATTTACACGCTTTCGCTTAAAATTTGCTTCTGAATGAAGTCCAAAGGCAGGAACTTACTCAATTTAAAATTAGATGGGCTTATCTCTTGATTTACAGTCGGTGCTTCAGAACACTAACTAAATAATTGAAGTTTTGCTACCAACAAATAAAATCTTCAATGTTTTTTTTGCAATTGAATGTCACAACACCGTTGAGTTAATATTATATACGACATCAATCATGTTTGTTCATCATAAATCGCCTGGTTTAATCGTAGACCACTGTTTTTCGCGGAGCCTCTAAATCTTCTAAGGGACCAATTCCTCAAGTCGATATGACATTTTATTCGTTGTTGTTTATGGTTTTTTTTACTCTTAGATAAACACATCAGAATTCGGTGAAATGCATCATTGTATGACATAGAATACTTTCTATTCAGAAAAAAAGAAGGGAGAATATCATAAAAATAAATCAAGATGTGTGAGCTTTTGCAAAGAGATGAAATTTACACTGTTAAATATTTGTGTGATGAGTGGATCTCTTATAGAGCTGAATTTACTGGAGCACATCCAGAAAGGTTAATGTTTAAATATTTATCGTTCCGGAATGAGTTGACCAAAGGTTTCTTAAGAAAAAAAAATATTAAAAAAAAAAAAAAAAAAAAAAAAAAAAAAAAAAAAAGACAGAACAACTCTCATTGATTAGCGTCGCAAAAAGGAAAAAAAATAATAGCTTCTTCGTAATCAAAACAATTCCAAGAAAATTACAGGTTCACAAGGGAAGTTCGCATTTCCATTCATTAAGGGTTATTCAATTCGAAGATAAAAAAATGAAAACGGCAACTAAGTCAGAGTAACATATCGTAGCATGCAAAACTGGAGTGTACAAAAAAATAAATGGGATATTATTTTTTTTGAGTGGGAAAGGGAGGGGTTCCAAATGCAAAAAAAAAACAGATTACAGTGAAAACGTAATAAGTCATAAAATATAATTTTTCGAAAGTCCAAGTTACCGTTTGGTTTTGGTCACCATTCATATGCAAACATACGTATATGCGTGTACTTTCTTAAATCTATTTCTTCATTGTTCAAATAAAATATCACACATCAAGATTGTTTTAAACTATTAAAAAATGACATTTTCTTTGGATCAATAAAGGCGGTTGGTCATCTGAGCATGAGTAAAATAATTCATTGATTTGCACAAATAGATTAAACTGAGAACAAAGCTTTCATACTTCCGACCCCAGAAATCAGTGAATAAGCACAGATACAGCAACAACGTATTAGCCTGGCAAAAATGGAGCATCTGAATTAATCCTAGCAGTTCCTTAACACCACAGTTCATATAATTATCCAGTAAGCTTATCGCAGATCATTTCTGGTCTTCGTTCTCGGTGCGAACAAAAAGCTCCTCCCACTTCTTTCTGCATTAGCGGGTTAGTCTGTTTCCGATTGTTTCCAACAAAGTGCATTATTCGTAATAGCGGGTTTCCACTTGTTTCCGATTAGATCACAGGCTGACTTGTCTACCCGTGAAAAGATCTGATGCCGCCTATGTTTCTATCTGCAAAAACGTTCTCTGGAGCACTCGCACCTTGGTCCGGGTTTTTATAATGGGTGAGATAGGGAAAGATCATACTGGATAATTATATAAACTGTGCTTAACACGGAGGGAGATTATAGCAAAGTAACCAACCCTAAACCGGTTTCAATAGCCAATTCATGCACAAAATACAGATAAATAAATATTTTTAGCGGATGTAATGTCGTAGCGGATCAAACATTTCGTGGTTACAAACTGTAAGTAAGGAGCGACCCGGCTCAATAGTAACCGAAACTCTAAAAAACGGAATTTTGATACTAATAGATACATCAAAAGAATTAAGTTTTTATGTTGATTTCAAATATATAAGGTTTATCAAGTATAGCCTTATCCATCAAAAGTTACGAGAGTGAGAAAATTTGCCTTATTTTCAAAATAAGGTAAAAACGCCCCTTAAAACTCATAGAATCCCAGTGAAAATCACACCATCAGATTCAGCGTATCAGAGAACCATAACGTAGAAGTTTCAAGCTCCTATCTGCAGAAATGTGGAATTTTGTATTTTTTGCCAGAAGAAAGATCACGGATGCGTGTTTATTTGTTTGTTGTTTTTTTTCTTTTCCCCAGGGGTGATCGTATTGACCCAGTAGTCCTAGAATATCGCAGGAGGGCTCATTCGAACGGATATAAAAAGTTCTAGTGCCCTTTTTAAGTGGGCAAAAATGGAGGGCAACTAGGCCCCTTCCCACGCTCATTTTTCCCAAAGTCATCCAATAAAAAAAGTTTTGAGATAGCCATTTTGTTCAGCATGGTAAAAATAATATAATGACTATATCTTTGAGGATGACTTAATCCCTCATGGTCCTCGGGGGAAGGGCTGCAAGTTATGAACTTCGCCCAATGTTTACATAGAGTATTGATATTGGGAAGTATACAGTCGTTTTCAGGGGGGATGTTTTCTGGTAGTGGGGGTAGGTCGGGAGTTACGTAGGAGGATCTTTCAATGGAGGAACTTTTTCATGGGGGAAGGGACATTGCTATTAAGGGGGCGCCAGATTTCCCAACATTATTTAAAAAAAGATCAGAAATTTTTTTTTAAGTTTTTCAACTGAAGGTAAATAGCAGCATTAAAACTTAAAACGAACAGAAATTTTAAAACGATCAGAAATTATTCCGTATATGAAAGGGGCTGTCGCCTCCTCAACGCCTCGCTCTTTACGCTAAAGTTTGACTGTCTTACAACTTTATTTTTTAAAGCAATAAAAAATTTTAGCGTAAAGAGCGAGGCGTTGAGGAGGGGACAGCCCCTTTCATATACGGAATAATTTCTGTTCGTTTTATTTAATTACAGTATAAACCAGCCTTGCAAATAATAATTGGGTTTAAAAATAGTTTAAGCTACTAAAAAAATGTGTGTGCTTAATATCTTGGCGTCAGAGTCACATTGGGGCCAATAATTTTTGCCAAATGTACAGCAGTTGATTGATATTTTTCAAATTGATATGCGACTATTTCATGACTCACATTCTCGCAAATCAATATGCTTCAACCTGACAATAGAATGGAGTCGAAACGCTTGCAATAAGTCTTCAAAATGCGCAATCAGAACCTGTTCCCTGAAAACAGTTCCAGAAGACATCGATAACCACTGTATAATAGAAAAGAGAAAATGATGAAGCTATTGCATCAGCAAAAATTTGAAGCTGTTACATCAGCTCCTCAAATCACTTCAGAGGATTGCTAGTTAGTTGCCAGGGGCGTTGTCAGGGTCCCATCATAAATAAGTAAATAGCAACTGTCTAGAGGCATGGAGAGGAACTCAAGATACCCTAGTCTTGAAACAGCTTTTAGTGAAGTGATTAAAAGACTAGCATGTTCCCCTTAATGCGGGTAAGGCTAAGGTCATAAAAATCATATCTTTAAAGATATATCAAAGTTTTTCTGGGGACAGGGTCTGAAACACCAACAAGCATATGTCTACACCCTAATTTTCTTTCAGGTATTTTGTGCTGATACTGAAGAAAATTCCTCCAGCAGAAACGTAATTTTGTCTCTCCGACAGCCATGTACACACGAGGAGCCCTTCAGGTCCAGCCTTCCCTAGAATTTCGAAAATTTTACAATAACTTCCAACGTTTGTAATTTAATTCGCATTGCTTATTGTTTTTTTTTAAGTATCACCCTCTGTCTCCAGAACAAATTCATGCGTAAATTTCTGCCCTACTGTGCTTAGGTATGTAGCTACGAGGGCGGGGGTCTAGAATATCTGCATTTTCGAGGACGTTCTTGTGACCTTGACAAAATATTTCATTGGGATGTTTCCAGTACTCATGGAGGGTACTTCGAACCTGCTCTTCCCTTTTAAATGTCCAGACTATTGGATTAGTTACATTTCTTCGTATAGTTGACCTTTTTTGCCTTTTGACTAATATGAACTCCCATAAGACTTTGTAAGGTGGTTCGAACTATCCATAGGACAGAGAATCCCTCTGACCGTCCCCTTGGATGAAGGTTTTTAATACAATATTTAATAAGAGTACAGTAAATTTGCTAAGCAGCTGCAAAAGAATTATTAAAAAGAGAAATCGATACTTTTGTATTATACGAGAAACACTCGAGAATTTGGATAGCGAATGATGCGAACATGAGACAAGAAACTGGCCATGCAACTTCTTCATACTAGACAATTAGCTTCGGCTCGGTTGGAAAATACATTGTAGCTATATTTTATTTAAATATTTAGTTGGTATTTTGGTTAGTTTAGGTTGAATTAGGTTACGTATTTAATATATGTTATGCTTTACCCCCCCCCCCTAATGTGCAAATATATAGCCCAAATTTGTTTCTAGGCTATTATATTTTCATCATAATTTTGTTTTATTTCATTTGCATTAACCAAACTTCACTTCTCGAGTGTTTCTCATATAATACTTAAGTACCGAGAAATCATATATGTAGCAGCCGGTGTGCGTGCAACTGAACCCCTGTGCAGCTGGACCCTCGTGTAACTGAACCACCAGACAACTGAACCCCATTTAACTAAACCCTCGTGCAACTAAACCCCCGTGTAACTGAACCCCCGTACCACTGATCCACCGTGCAACTGAACCGCCGTGCAGCTGGACCACCTTGCAACTGAACCCTCATGTAACTGAACCATCATGCAACTGAATCACTGTACTCAGTTTTTCAGTGTTATAAAAATATGAGGCAATATAATTGGACAAAACACAAGTTAGAATTTTTACATGTTCAACCCTGTTGGAATTGTTTGTTTCTTAAATTCATGATATAAACGCCCTTCAAGATCATTCATAAAAAAGCTTTGTTTTATTTTTGCAAAAAAAAGAAGATCCGATGTTACGAACCATTAAAGCTGATTGTATTTCTCTTTTTTCAGATTGATCAGACCTTTCTGGATGTTAAGTAATAAACATACAGCTGTGTTTTAAAATATTTGACCTTTGTCAATCTAGATAACGAATTTTTATCAGATGTCTTGAGGAGATTGCAGCTAAAAAGGATATGGGAGGGGAACTGGTTGCACTCCAGCCTATTTTTTCAACATTTCTTCAACATGCCCAGAAAGTTTAAACTTCATCCCCCCAGGTTTATACCCTCAGCTGTTCTCGACACATTGCAGACACGTTGTATTATAAAATTCGATACACAAAGTACCTCTTGATTTAGTTGAAGATGCTCCTAAACATTTTCCAAACGATGTGATGGCTGATTCCATCAGCCATTGTAGATATTGCTGGTATTTCCTTTTTACAACCAATAAAGGAAAAATGTCTTTTGATTGTTTGGCAATCTTCTTGACATTTCCCTAAGGTTTGACCTTAATGCTCCATGCTTTTTTCTTATTTATAGGATCAAACAGGCAACTTGCATAATTTACAGCCCTTGCACCAGGGCTAGAGGTTGTGAAACCCGGATGCATATTTTTTGAACCTTCGATATGTTTTATATAAAATGATCATCTCGAAATTATCGATCGGATGTAGTTGGGGAAAACAGAGGGTGGGATGGAAGCCCTTCGATCACTTTTAACTCTTAAAAAGTGCACTGGAACTTTTGATTTCCAATCGAATGCCCCCCGCCATGTTTATACAAAAATCTTTCCATAAAAACCTTATTTACTAACATTGAGTAACTAGCTGAACTTACAGCCCTTGCTCCAGGAGCTGCTGGTGGGGTTGTCAACCCCAGAGGCATGGTTATTTGACCTTTAGACTATTTTGAAAAACGTTTTTTTTACTTTGATCGGATGCATTTGGGGGGAAATGGGGGTTAAGAGGGAGAGGCTGATTGTCCTCTGATTACCTTTGATTTTTCAAAATTGAACTTTAAATTTCAAGTTCCAATCGAATGAGCCTTCTCCAAAGTTTGTGGATAACTTGTAATAACCTACAGCCCTTGCCCCAACCACCCCCCCCTCCCGGGAAATACACCTGTGAAAAATACCTCCGGGAAATAATACCTCGTGGAAAATACCACTCCCCCTGGAAAATACGTCCCCGTGAAAAACCCTTGCGAATGGTTGGTATCCAATCACTTTCCACTTAAAGACTAGAACTGTCTGGGGATTATAACTAATTTCTACCTCCATACTCCTCTCGTCTCTCTCCTAGAGCTAATTCTGTATTTATCCGAAAGCTCAATGAGAGTTGAAAAATTTTGGCATTAAAATGCACCCTTTGAGGTATCTCCCTCTCTCCCTAGCTACATCCCTAGCTACAAAACAATCAGAGAACCCCATTGCACAAGTTTAAGTACCCTTTTTAAGTTTTGTAGTTTGTCCATTGCTTACAGATAGTGTTGGTTATTGGGAAAGATATGGACATTTTTCGCGTGGGAGTTCTTTGAAGGGAGGGGGAGAGTTTCTGGAGGGTTTTCCATGACATTTTTGGACGGAGGGGGGGCAAGACTTACACAAAAATTCCTCTTTTCCGCTTTCCTTAGCGCTTCTCAACTAAACTAAAAATAACAGAACCCAAACAAAATATTCCAATTTGGAAAACCATAATAATAATAATAATAATAATCTGTATTTAAAAGCCTTTTAAAGCCATATACAAAAAAGAAAATTACACTCAATTTGACATCCTTCCCTTCAATACAAGATTTCCTACTGCCACAATATAACGGAAAGACCCAGACCTCATTAACCCACGAAGGAGCCCATCTTCCTCTTCTTGGATAATTGATCCCCTTAAATGAGAAAGCTGCTTAGGCCGGAGGAGGAAACGGCCCAACCCATAACCATTTTCCCGACATCTCAAGCAACTACATCCGGCCTCCGAACCTTCCCTCATTTTCCTTACAACCTTACCATAAATTGGAAGACAATTAGCTCGAATCCGAATATCTACAGCTGATTGTCATAGTTGCACTTCTTGATCTTCAAGTCTTGCACTAAATTCCTTGATGAACCTTTCATGATCTTCTGGCCCTTTTCCTTCCTCCTACGAACTTGAAAATCCATTCTCATCTAATATCCTTTTGATTTATGCTGTCCATGATGTTTTATTACACTGAAGGAGAAGATCTTCACATGCTGCTCGAGCAAGTCATATTTTCCGCGAGGGGATATTTTCTAGCGGAGGGTTTTTACATGGGAGAGGGGGGTACACGCCTAGACCTGTAGACAGTGACAGGGCGAAGGGAAACCCCATTAACAGACATAAAAAAGGAGAAATAAATCTGGCTTTAAGAGTCTGTGACGTCCGATTTTCTTTGTTTTTGTGACAACAAAACACAGCTTTTTATTAATCATCTTGACATTCATTTATATAATGACTTAAAAAAGCAAACAATTCCAACAAGGTTGAACATGTAAAGATTCTAACTTGTGTTTTACCCAGTGTAACTATGGTGGTTGAGTTGCACGAGAGTTCAGTTATACGAGGGTTCAGTTGCACGGTGATCCAGTCGCATTGTGGTTCAGTTGCAATGGAACCGTAGCAGCCACAGTATCGCAGTGAAAAACTTTACTCTTTAAACAAATTCACTCCACTAATCACGCATCTATAGCCTACACTAATTAAGCAACCCATCACATCAAACAGATTTTCTTATGTAAGCAATTTGGAATTTAAGAGAGCAAGAGGGAAATCTAAATCCTTAGAGCGAAAAACGAGCTACATGTGACGACAAGAAGCATAACCCAATTCTGAAAGCGATGAATACATGGAAATTAGATCTTTTTACTAATTGGTTGCCAACCTCTCCAATTCTTTCATAAACACAGATTCGATTTCGAAACACCAAACGCATACCAAATAGACCAAAAAGAATGAAGGTTAGCTATTTGCACAGTATTTTTATGCATAACCTAATGTGAGATAATAGACATAAGTTTTTGATATCTTCATTTGATTGAGGGAAAATACTGATTGGCGAATGAAAATAAATAATACAATCAAAATTTATGAGGTTTTATCCGATATCAGACAATATCTGGGTTAACCTGGATTTAATTTGAAGATTGATATCTGAGAAGTTTTTTTTTCTTGAAAATATGTTAACAATAAAATCCAGACAACTGTTGACCGTTGACACTTTTTGCTGACCCAGTTCAAGACTTTCGCCATACGATTTATCACCATTTCTTGTTACAAAAAGGCTAGATAATAACATGTACACTCGTGCACGTACCTATGAGCGTTCATATGTACAAGGGCCTTTGGGATTGACTACCCCTCGAATCTCATAATTTCTAAAATAGTTCGTTAAATTTCTCATAAAATTGGCCCATTTTTCACCTCCCTCCCCCTCAAACACTGTGGCCTCAAAAATAAAATGTACTTATACATAAGCGGTTTATAAAATCATAACGCATGCTCCGGAATAAATAATATCTTGGCAGTTGCGGTTTGAAATGGAAAACAATAGAAACATGGGCGCCCATATGGGGGGGGGCTGTTGCCCCCCCCCCTGGCTGAATGATGCTGCCTTATTTTTATATTCTTGTTCTGAGATTTCTATTATATAGCATTAAAAGTAGCAATTAGACGATGTTTGCCCCCCCCCCCTGGAATTCAGCTTATGGGCGCCCATGAATAGAAAGCACTTTTCTTCGAAAAAGGAAAAAAGGACGTCTATTGATTTCGCTACTTTCACCAATCGATATAATAGAAGGGATAATCATAGGTGGCAACTTTAACTCCAAATCTATTTTAACAAATACGTGTTTCATTTTGAGGGTATAAGTGCCTTTTATTAAAAAAAATAAAAAATTGCATAGTCTTGCTTGTAAGAAAACAAACATCTATTTTCTCAAAAACAATTCTGAAAGTCCCAATGCCTGTTTTCCAACATTTAATGCCCGTGCCGTGTTTTTAAAAGGTAGCATCTCTGCTTTATAGAGTTTTAGAGCAATAAAAAGCTAGTAAAAAAGTTATAATTTGTTGTTTGTTAAAGCGTTTTTTTTGTCATCGAAACCTTTGGAGCCTTTTGACTAGTCAGGCAAGGCCTTATCCAGCAGGGGATGGTTAGGGGATTCCCCTCACGAAATGTTTCTCCGACTCGTAAAAACGTAACAAAAATGCATATACACAAATTCATGATACATTTTTAAAAAGATTTTTACTTGTAACCCCCCCCAAAACTAAATCCTGGAGGCGCCCTTGCAGTCAGGTATTTTTTGTTTATAACTATTCAGTCACGATCCACAGTAGATTACATTCACAAGAAGTAATTTTGGAGAGGGCGGCGGTAACATTTCCAAGGGAGGAGGAACAGATTCGATGAAATCATCCAAATTAGGCGAACTGAATAAAAAACATAAGAAATTACAGGAACAGTCAGGGAGAATTGGCTCGGTGTTATAGCACAATTTTGGGAACAGATGTGTCTACGAAAAAATGACTTTACAAACATGAATTTCTGACGGCATTGATTTTTTTTCTTCCTTGATTCTCACATCGTAGTCAGGTACCGAATTTGATTTAACTGTCACCATTAATTTCCGCACATCTTAAGTTACACAGTTTCTGGTTAGAATACTAATGAGAAAACTGCACATAGCAACAAAACTGGAACTGCTAGCTCCTTAATCAAGCATAAAAAGCCATTAAAACAAGACATTTGGAAAGATTAATTGGCATACTTAAAACGAGGCGATATCACGCGAATGTCATAATATATCGATACCTTTTAAAGTACAAAAAACACCTTTACGGAAATACTGGAGGTTAAAGAATTTGGTAATAAATCAAAAGGAAGGGGGGAGGGATATGATTTAATACATGGTTTTAAAAGCGGTTCAGTTGAGATCATTGCCTGTACCGAGTTAAATTCTTCATCATACTGAATACAAAAAAAGTTCAGTATTGTAGTGGAGGCAGGGGCGCCAATTAAGGGGGGCAGGGGGGGGCATGACCCCCCCTAGACTTTGAAAATTACCTTCTTATTTATATTTGACAGCTATTTTCTATTTTAGCTATGTGCTATATTAAACCAGCAACTGGTCCAATAAATACGGCCAACAAACTGGTGCCCTAATTATATAATCTTGTTTTGAAATGTCTAAGAGCAAGCGCGTCTACACTATTTTATTTCCGAGTAGGGTTCATTCAAAACTAAGCTTCATGTGGTCAGTACCCGTTTCGTTATTGTTCTTGTGAAGAATTCATTGTAAACTATGGGTTTTGTATATTCCCTTTTTTAGTAGCTGGGAAAGGAAATGTGTTCTAGGGTTTCAAGGGGGTTTTGGTCAGCATATTCTTGATGTTGTTGAATAGTTTATGGGGTGACTAGTCCCAGTGGAGTGTATGGGACTGTCGTGAACAGGAAATGTAAGTGATTGGTTTATGGGGTTTCTAAGCAGGGTAGTTTCACCGTGGAGTATGGGAGTGATTTTCTAAGTGAGTTTCTACGTGTTTCTTCAGTTCTTCTCTTGCCGTGTCTGAGTGAAGTCCTTGTCTACAACTCGTTTAAATATGAGTAAAAAGCGACAACAAACTTTGGATTTTTTTTCGGTGAAAATGCGGAAGAAAAATGAAGAAACTTTAGTGCAAGAAACTGGCAATAGTGTCAGCGCCCAAAGTCTCGGGTTAGTTGAGATAAATTCCCCCACCTGTGACAGAATTTCGGAAACAAGCGGAACAATAAATGGCTCAGATCAACATGAAAGTTCGGTCTGCATTGCTGAACCCCTTGCAGGTTCCAGTAGCAGTCAAGAAACTCTCTCAGATATCTCTAGGACTCGTCACGACAAACCAGCTCAACCTATTCTTGCGAGATATCCGGCTTCCACTTCTAACGGAAGGAAATTCAATGCACATTACTATAAGACTTATGAATGGATTGAATACTCAAAAAATTTGAATTCCGTGTTTTGTTTTGCTTGCCGCCATTTTTCTATGGGGACTCTTAGAGCTGGAGAAACTGCTGGAAAAAGGGCTTTCATTGAGTCAGGATTTTGCAAGTGGAAAGACAGTTCTGCTCTATTAAAGCAACATGATGGTTCTGAAAGACATAGGCATTGTATGTCAGCATGGACGGAATTTAAGATAATGAGTACTGATACTTCGAAATCTGTAGCAAATGCCTTAATTCAATCCAGATCTCAAGAAGTTCAGGAACATAGAGATCATGTGAAGTACATTTTTTGCGCTATTTGCTTTCTTGGCCGCCAGGGTCTTGCTTTGAGGGGTCATGACGAATCAGAAACATCTGCAAACTGGGGTAATTTGGTTGAATTGATGGAGGAAATGTCTAAAGGCGACGAAAAGCTGAAGGCCAAGTTACAGCGCCGATATGGTCACTATTGCAGTCATCAGTACCAAAATGACGCAGTTACACTGATAGGAAATGCCTTGCGCCAAGATATTATTTCAGAAGTAAAATCAGCTAATTACTTTGCTATTCTTGTCGACGAGACAAAAGACGTTTCTAGAAAAGAACAATTAGCGATCCTACTCAGGTACATATCAAATGGAAAAGTAGTGGAGCGACCAATCGGCTGCTATCACATGCACAAATTAGACGCCGAGAGCTTATCCACCTCGATTTGTGAAACTATAGAAACGCTTGGTGTAGATTCGATGCTGTGTATTGCCCAATGTTATGATGGCGCATCCGTTATGAGTGGGGAATTTAACGGAGTTCAAGCAAAGTTTAGTGAGAAGGTGCCTCATGCAGTTTATGTACACTGTCACGCCCACAGATTAAACTTGGTTTTGACTGACTGCCTAAAAAATATCGGCGAACTTTCTGAATTTTTCTCTGTGGTGCAAAGACTTTACGCATTTATATCATGCAGCAATACTCGTCACGAGCTATTTGTGGAATCCCAGCGTATTAGCGGGCAAAAAGTCTTGGAGCTAGAGAGGACCGTCCAGACTCGCTGGTTTTACGCAGTCCGCTCTATTTCGAAGGTGAAGGCCAGATTTGATTGTATTGTTGCTGTGCTTGCCGCAATCTCTGATAGTTCCAACGGCGGGGCAGCGTGTGAAGCAAAAGGACTACTGGACAAAATCAACTCTGCCTCTTTTGTTTCAACTTTACACATAATGGAAAAAGTATTAGTCATTGTAAATTGTTTATCAGAGCAACTTCAATGTGGAAGTTTGTTGATTTATAAGGCACTTGCACTGATTTCTGGAACATATGAGACACTCCAAAAGCTGAAAAATGAAAACGAATGGAACGACTTGAGCAAAAACATATCTGAATTCTTGGCTTTAAACGATATCCAGGAATCGAAATCTCCACAATCTAAAACCAGTGCTCTAAGCAAGAGAAGTCAAGCCATTTCCATTCGTCTCAAAGACTTTCTTTCAAACTCAACAACCGGTAAACGCAATATCAGTCAGCCAGTTAAATCAGACTGCGGTAAACTTCTGTACTTTGAGGTAATAGATCGTTTCACAAGTGAGATGGACCAACGTTTCATGCAGAATATGCCTCTGCTCGACGCTTTATCTGCCTTCGACCCCTCAAGTTCCAATTTTCTCGAATTTTCGAAAGTGGAAAGAGTTATGTGTCATTATCAAGAGATTCTCGGTGTCGATGACCATGCCATAGAATCCCAGCTTTCTCTTGCAAAGCTGCATCTGTTAAAAAGTGATATTTCAAAAATGGATCTTCTTCGAGCTATCGAAATCTTATCCGACCTCCCAGTTGCCTATTCTGCAGTGCTAAAACTGATGGAAGCTAGTTGCTACTTTGCCTGTGACCACTGCCAGTAATGAACGATTCTTCTCAGCATTAGGGCGTGTGAAAGACTATCTGCGATCGACGATGGGAAACGACAGACTCAGTGATCTCATGATAATGGCCGTTGAAAAAGAAGAGGTAAAGAAAACTGGATTTGGATAGATTAGTTGACGATTTTGCCAAGCAGCGACCTCGCCGCTACCCCCTGTTTTAGGTATGTTTTCTAAATGTTGTTCTTTTTTTTGCATCTTAATTTAAAAAAAATCGAAAAAAAATCCTTGCCCCCCCCTACATTTTCGTGAATTGGCGCCACTGAGTGGAGGTTCATAGACCTTCCTTGTTTCATAAGTCTCTTTGTAACTAAAAATACGAAAGGCCCAGTAACATTGGAACAGTTTCCAAATAACATTATCCAAACTCATTACATAAACTAAACCTCTAAAGCCTCGATTCTTCAAAAAACGTACAACCGGAGACAAACTGTTTTAAGATCTCTACGGAAATCAAACACATTTGCCGACTTTTTTTAAAAATTCGGGGAAATTATTCCAAACATTTGGCCCAATATGACGTATTAAAATAAAGATCTAGTTCTAACAACTTGAGGTGTACTCACATTATTAGCACATCGCGAAGGATAATTTTGCATTTCATCACCAGAAATAAATAAATTTAGGAAACACTTGGGAACTAATTTGGAATAATTAGTTAATGTACTTGTATGGAATAATTTTGGAATAATAAGTTTATGGAATAATTAGTTTATGTTCTAAGGATATGTACTTTTAAATTTAGTAATTATATACTGTTTAATCGTATGGACCTGCACAGATGTATAGATTAGCGGGAAAAAGCCTTTCTTGTCACAAATTTTCAAACTTTTATATGATTTATGGCATAGTATATTTAAAACAGAAAAGCCACATGGGTCATGGCTTATAAAAATGTCACACAAACGCTAATACTAACAAATCGAGCTTTCAGACAAGAATCTCTTTAAGTAAATAAACAAATCGTCATAGGCCTATATTGTAAAAGCAAAAATATATAATCTATATTAAATTATTATGTTTAAGTAAATATAATGTAGGCAGAAGATTTAATTTCATTATAAATAATAATTACATAAACTAAACTAAACCTCTGATAATTTTGCATAGGACCCTTGGGGTTATTTTCGTGTAGGTCTTTACTGCTAAATTTATATCTACCATATTTTCTAAACACAGCAGAATTTTGGAATTTTTCTCAGAAACAAATAAACGTAAACTCCGTTCAGATATATTTCAAATTTGCAAAATATTTGCTTTATTTTTCCATGTGGACCCAAAATTCAGTATTAATCCGTAATTACAAAATAGCCGACCAAGCAATAGCTCATTCCAAACGTATTTCGAAACACAATCGCAAAATTAGTTTTCATCCATGGTATCTCCTTCTTATACGGTGATATTAAAAGTTGTTATATATGTAAAAGTTGTTCAGTTTGTTATACATGTTCTTTATTAATTGTTTGATAAATGTTGTGATGTTTCCTGTCTTTCTCTTATTCCTTTTTGTCGTTTTCTCTATGTACTCCGTCTCTGTGTATTTTTTTTAGTATTGTATGAAGGCTTAGAAATAAATAAGTAAAATTGGCCTTCCAGGGTTTTATCAATAAAAAAAAAAAAAAAAACACGGGACGAAGACACATGACCAAGTGTCAAATGAAGTAAAGGTACAAAAAATTAACTTTTTTATTGCACTTTTTTCTATTGTGGAAATTCAAAAAAAAGGAATTAAAACAAGACATACTTTCTGAACTCATATAAAAAGAAAAATTACCTGAACACGGAAAGTAGTAGGGCTAACATCACCTCGTTTAGCAAAATCAACGTACTGAAAATCGGGATCGTCAACGAATCGACTTAGGTCATCGCTCGAAATATCATCTTTTGCCTGGTTCGATAGAAGAATTTCAGCACTTAGTTTATTCACATGCTCATATCTATAAAAGTAGGAAAAAAAAAACTTGATTAGAAAAATGACCTTTAAAGGAACTGTGATGTAGAACCCAAGAAATAAGGATTTTCACAGAAACTTGACAGAGTAAAGTCGAGCTTTAAAGGGTCAAATTCTTAAATTTTAGGTTTATAGTCATATTTATTCTACTTTTTCAGATTATTCTGCTCTTTACCTTTCTGGGCTTTATCCTATTCTTAGGAATAAGGATTTTAGTGATATTCGAGTGGCCAATTTCTGTTTTTGCAAATACCTTCTCTATCTTCCTCTTTGATATAGGAATCGAAAAATAATAAATAAGTTTTACCTTCCGAATATTACTGAGAAGCTGACTGGTTTACACGAAAGGCTTTCAGAAACACCGTATCGGCGTTTGTCGCTCCACCATGGTTTGATCCGTTTGTTTTATTAATTTTATTTATTTAATGTTATTGCTCTTTAGATGTTATTGGTGATTTATGTTTTTCTTTTTTTATGTAATGTTATTGTTGATTTTTGTTTTTGAATCATGTTTTTTTTTCTTCTTGTTTTTAGTGTTTACTCCACTTCATGTCTTGTGATGTGAGTGGGTTATAAATATATATTATTATTTTAATAATGTGATATTATTTAATTAAGAAAATTAAAAACTGCTAAGTTAAATATAATATAAAGCACGAAGGATTGCTACTTGCATACAAGTACGTATCCAGGCAAGGGGGAGCAGTGGCGGATCCAGAGGGGTGAGGAGGGCACGCCCCACCCCCTAGTGTAGTCTAAAGTAGTGTAATCTACTTAAATAGCCCAAGTCTGCGTTAATTAAACTTGCTCCTAACGCAAATTTATCGGATCAACCTATTTTGCGCCCCCCTAAATATTTTTTATCGGCCCAACCTATTTTGCAGGGCCGTATCCAGGATTTTTGTTCAGGGGGG
>JAQQPU010006469.1:27536-42433 GCA_029168905.1 Artemia sp. Kazakhstan ARC1039 | reverse complement strand
ATCAAAATTTTGAGATAGCCATTTTGTTCAGCGTAGTTGATTTCCAGATAGAAATTGTGTTTTTGAGGACAGTCCCCTACAGTCCTTAGGTTAAGGGTTGTAAGTTATGCCCTGGGGGTATATAAGGTGTTTATAGAAAGCTTTGTCGTTTCCAAAAGGGCTCATTCGATTGGAAATCGAAAGGCCTAGTGCCCTTTTTGCACTTTTGACTATTGTCGAAAGTGATTGGAAGGCTTGACATTTTTATAGTAAAGATCGATGTGGGTATAATTTATTATTTTTTGCTGTTGTTGTTGTTTAGACCAGGGCACGTCGTATCGAAGGAGTTGTCGTGGGAACTTTGAAAAGGGATCATTCAATTGAAAATAGAAAGGGCTGATGCCCTTTTTAATAGTCGAAAGTGATTGGAGGGCAACTAATCCCCCTTCCAATCCCACCCTCCCACACCCACCGTCCCATTTGCCCACTATGTTTAAAAACTAAATGTTGCCTTAAGATTAAATCAAAATGCACTGTGATAATGCTAATTCCCAATAAGGCATCTCAGCAGTATCCCAAGAACGACTGAGGGTATTACGTTCAAACTTTCGGGGCTACTTCTGTTCTTAAAATTTAACCAAATCAAAATAGCGTAAGTGTATACAAGCTATCAGAGAAAGTAAACAGATTTTTTTGCGAATGGTATCAAGTTTTCCATTTCAGGTCAACTAGAGGAGGTTTGAAACTAAATTAAACAGTACCATTTGTGTCCAGATTTTTAAAAGGGTTTATGTTGTTAAAAATTGCTGAAAATTTTTCTCCGGCATACAAATAACAGGCCAAACTATAAATTCTTAAAAAACGAAAAGATTTAAAGTATTATTTTCTTTTTCCCTGAAAAGACTATGTCAAAATAAAACGAACAGAAATTAATTAAAAAAACTTTTTCCACAAAATAAGTTTTCCAAAGAAAAGCAAAGAACTCTATTAAACAAAATATTAGCAAAAATAAAATCAAATAATCTACCAAGCGTGAAACTACTACTAATCAGCATCGATAAATAAATGAAACCCAAAACGAACAGAAATTACAATAATTAAGCGAGTTAAACTCAAAACGAGCAGAAATTAGCATAAGTAAGGCTCAAAACCCCTATGCCTTCCCAAGGCCAGAACAAAATTTGCACTATACCGAAAAAATACAAATGAATGTGCATTATCAGTTTAATATACATATACTGATATTTAGTAATCAAAATGTTAAAATTATTTGATTTATTAAAGTTATAAAAGTAAAAACATTTATTATTTTTTCAGTAAAGTGCAAATCTTGTTCTGGCCTTGGGAAGGCATAGGGGTTTTGCGCCCAACTCATGTGAATTTCTGCTCGTTTTGAGTTTGACTCGGTTAATTATTGTAATTTCTGTTCGTTTTGGGTTTCATTTATTTATCCTGATTTGTGGTAGTTTCACGCTTGGTAGATTATTTGATTTTATTTTTGCTCATTTTCTGTTTAATGGAGTTCTTTAATTTTCTTTGAAAAACTTATCTTGTGGAAATTTTTTTTTAATTAATAAATAACAAGGCCTAAGCTATTGTTCAAAGATGCAGCTATACCTTGGACATCATGGTGACCTTGAATCAAGATCCCAAATAGGAAATAAGCAATATGGTAACAAAAGTGTAGCTTTATTTGATTCCTGATTTAGCATTGCTTCAAAATAGAATTTTTGCTTCCTTGAAAATCCATTAATAGGCTAGGTAATGCCTAAAGCTATGTTAATATTTTCCTTTTTTCTGAATTGGTGTTATTTTGTAGTAAGAACCAATGGTATTAGCTAAGATTTTGGGTTTTTTAAGAAGGATACACTTTATGCTATGTAAAAAGATTGTTTTTAACACATTTTGAAGGCATTTTTTCTTTACTTTATCCCTTCTCCTTCCTCGGTTTAAGTATATAGCCCGAATTATATATGCCTTTTGTGGTGTTCTGTTTCTTGATTTTGTCATCATTGATTTGATTTATGGGTACATAGCGAAAACAGGAGTGACACATGGCAAAATATATGGGACACTAAGGATTTGGGGGTGAAATATAGTGGAAGTTAGAGCTATATCCCCGAAACTTACTTGTTTGGTCTAACCTTGACCAATTTTTAATTATGTTATGATGACAGTTTATATAATAAATATAATGATAATATGATAAATAATAAACATAATAAATAAGACATTATATAATGAATAAGATATAATATAAATGAATATATATATCTATATTATAATGAATATGATATAATATAATGAATAAGATAATGTAATAAACATAATTATAATGATAATATATCACATAGCAAATTATTACATTCCTTGACTGTAAGTAAAGGAAGATA
Source organism: Artemia sp. Kazakhstan ARC1039 (assembly GCA_029168905.1). Taxonomy (NCBI): domain Eukaryota; kingdom Metazoa; phylum Arthropoda; class Branchiopoda; order Anostraca; family Artemiidae; genus Artemia; species Artemia sp. Kazakhstan ARC1039. The sequence continues at coordinate 40,061 of JAQQPU010006469.1, read as the reverse complement.
AAAAACCAAAGGCACATAGGAAATTGGAAAATTCAAGAACAAAAATTCCATTTGCACTATGAACATATTGAATATAATTTTATTTATTACTTCTTAAAGAACTAGTTTTGCTACACGGCGTTCAAAAATCGTGTACACTATTTTGTGTCTCATGGATTTTCCTCTATTGTTTGAAACACGATCAGAAATTAAATATAGAAAACAGGTTTTTTCAACTGAATCGAGAAAGTCCAAAAAAAGTGCCTAAGAATTATCTTCAATTAGGGTAAAGTGTCTTATATTTCCCTTCTTCGAAAAGCCAATCTAGTCACCCTTAAGGAAATTAGAGCAAAAATTTTCTTGCGTTTTGCTAACAATGCCCTCCATAACCCTCGGACAGCTTCTGTTTTCCCTAGTCAATATTCGCCCCTTCGACCTCACCCCCCGCGTTCTGCTTCAACAAAAATCCCCCTTCTTGTCCCAATAAAGGTTTCCACTGAAAGATATAGAAGAACTTTCACCCCGTACATTGTGGGCATATTGAATTATTGAATGTTTCACTCTTTTCCATAACCCTACTTTTTAAAGTAATGAAAATTTTGGCGTAGGGAGCGACTAAATGTCAGTGTGAATGTGCCTTAAAAGGCATTCTTTTTTCCAGGCTTGCAATTTCATTTTGGTGTCTGATAAAAATAATCCAACTCTGCAGAGGGCCGAGCGCAAGTGGCGAAACGGAAAGGATGCCTATGAGGCTCTCAGGCTTCTTCCCGGGAAGTTGAGCATGAGAATTGAAGCCAAACTTTTGCTTGCAATAACAAAGAATGGAAACAATTATGAAAAAGTGATGAATTCGGTGAGCTTATTTTTGTATTGTGGAATCATTCTGACGAAACTAGAATTGTTTCTGTTTAGACCAATGCACGCTGTGGGATTCAAGAAGAAAAGCGGCGGGGAGGGGGGTAAATAAAAAGAAATTACGGTTAAGGGCAAACGCGAGTTTTAGTTGTTGTTATTTGACAAATATAAAATACATTGGAAACATTATCTTTTTCTTTTTGGAATGATTTGTGTGTATGTATATTTTGACTTAGAAAACGAAGAGATTGCTTTTTGGAAGAATTTGTTTAAATTTACATACGAATTGAACAATGTTGTCTCTTCAGAAGTCTTAAAACCCATCTTCCTTTCGTTTAACAGAAAATCTTTAAAGTGTCTTAATTTGCTAAATAATAATCGTGTTATATCTTTCTATGAAAGAGAAAAAACATGTCGAAAAAAAGAAGAGATAGGTTTGCTTTTTGGTAGAATCTCTAACATTTTGTGTTACAAATTCGATAGTCTTTTTATTTAAAAGTTTTATAACCAATCTTTTATTTATATTTTTCTGCAAACATGAAAAAATTACAATTTCTTTTGAAATCTTAGCTGGAATAAATTTCCAGCTTGGCGGATTTGCAAAAAAAAAAAAAACAGTGAAAGGCGTTGCTTTTTTTTCGCAATATTTCTGAAAATGTTGTAGTGGAGACAGATAAATCATAAGAAATTTCTGTTTATATATTTCAAGAAAACGTCGAAATGAGGAGTGACTTTTGTTGGGTATTTTTTTGTAATTTTAGTTTAGTATTTTGCATCTAAGTTACTTATGCTTCTTTTTCATTTTGTTATCTAACTGAAAGAATTCCACATAAGTGGTAAAGAAGAATCTTTTATGGAGAAGATCTTTTTTTTTTTATAGAAACGGTTCTTATATATTTCTAGTTTGGCAGATTTAAAAAAAAAAACAAAAAAAAAACGATGGATATTTTTTTTTTAATATATCTGAAAATGCTGAAGAGGAGACTGATCAGTGCTAGTAAATTCCGGTTTGGAGATTTGAAGATAAGGCCGAAATGAGGACTGACATTTAGTACGTTTTTTCTCTCTCTCTCTCTCTCTCTCTCTCTCTCTCTCTCTCTCTCTCTCTTCAGTTGATGGTCGGTTGGACGAAAATACTGAAGTAAAGTCTCCATACCATTGTTCTAGCGCGGGCCTTCCTAAACTGTGGGTCGCGACCCCAAATGGGGTCGCGTAGCAAAATCATGGGATTGCAAGAGATTTTGAAGTAAAATATTTAAATATTAAAGTCAAATATTTAGAACATAACTACAGAAAAAGACATAAATTGTAAAGTTGATGAATTTTTTAAAGACTGAAGGTCTAGAATGGAAAAATTGCCATGGAATATGCACAGATGGTGCAAGAGAAATGACGGACAAAAACATTCGTTTTAAATAAAGCTACTCTTTATGACCATATAACGTTTACTCACTGCCTTACTCCCTGAGAGGCCCTTGCAGCCCAAAAATTAGCACAATGATTGAACGATGTGCTTCAGAATGCTCTTAAGGTTATAAATTTTATTAAGAGCCATGCTTTTAACAGTCACTTATTTTCAAATCTTTGTAAGGATATGGATTCCGTTTATATAACTTTATTATTACATGCTGAAGTAAAATGGTTGTCAAGAGGTCAAAGTTTTAGAAGGTTATTATTATTAAAAGATGGATTTGAAATATTCTTAACCAAACAAAAATGTGAACTTGCTGCTTTTCTTCAAAACGACTTATGGCTATCATAGCTGTGCTATTTGTCGGCTATCTTAGCAAAATTAAACGATTTCAACTTGTCTCTTCAAGGACAAAATTGCAGTATATTTACTTCTAATAATAAAATTGAAAGTTTTATTAAAAGATTGAAATTTGGAAAGATAGGATAAAAAAAAATGTTTCAAAATATTTTCCCATGTTGACAACTTTATAATCAAGAGAAATCATTGTAAAACTTTTATTGCAAAATTATTGTAGATCACTTAAAAGTAATAGAAACCCAGTTCCGTACATATTTTATATTACATAAAGAAAGAAAAACGAGCAAAAATGGGGTTTTTTATAGGCCAAATGAAAGTACTGAAAAAAAAACACAACAAAGCGTTTTTGGATACATTATTTCGTTTCGCGCTAAAGAAGAGAGGCGTTTGTCCTCTCGAAATATTCGCTTTGTTGTGTTTTTTTTTTCAGTACTTTCATTTGGCCTATAAAAAAAACCATTTTTGCTCGTTTTTCTTTCTTTATGTGATGTCAGGCCAATGTGGTTTAAGAAATTATTTTATATTAAATATTGATTTCAAAAAGCTTTGATTCAAGCTTGGATTCAAAGTCCGTTTTGTATTGATTTAACTGAGATTGATTACATGCCACTTAAAGCTCAAGAGGAATTTGCTGAGCTTTCGAGTGATTCAAACTTAAAACTACAATTTCCAAAAAAAAACCCTTGACTGATATCTGGATCAGAACTAGAACTGAATTTCCCACAATCGCAGATATGGCATTATATGTTCTTCTGCTATTCAACACGACATATTTATATGAAGTTACTTTCTGAGTTTTAACACATATCAAACCGCAATATCGTTCATCACTAAAAAATGTTGAAGAGGTTTTATGTCCAGCAGTGTCTAACGTTCCACCAATATTTCATTTAAACAAATTTTCATCTAAAATAATCCCAAGATGTTTAAACTGATCTACCCGTTTTAATTCAAGACCATTTAAGAAAAGAGAGAAGATATAAGTTTGATATAAGTTTATGTCTATCCTATCCCAAAGCTGTCTATGTAAACATTGCGGACTACAACGCATATGGCAAAAAAACGTTTAAAACAACAGACACTTCAAGGTGAGAATGATCAATAATCAAAATTTCGTCCGATACTTTAACAAGAGAATTTTTTAACGATTCAGGATCTGAAATTATAAAGTCCAAATTTGCCACGCTACCTGAATTATGCATATAAGTATAATTTCTGCTCTTCGTTGCCACAGTTAAGTCTTTTGGAAGTGATGATAGTAAGATCTGGGATTTTGGTAAACTAGGAATAGTAAGGTCAGTGTTAAAATTGCCACAATGCAAAATGGCTTTACCAGACGTTCGTATTTTATGAGAAATTTTTGAGACGCACATGCTTTAGCAAAACGTTCGTTAGATTGTTCGTTTCTGTAATTAGTAGGCATATAAACTGCAAGAATTACGGTATGGCCTAGATCAACCGCAACAAAAGTATTATTCGTTTCAAGTAAAACACACTTACAGCTCTTATTTACTCCAATCATAATGACGCCAGAGGGACGACGTCCTATGATTGTTGCAGGACGGATGAAGAACTCGTGTTCACAAGAAACTTCCAAGTGATTACTATTAACGCCATTTAACATGTGCTCTACTATGCATACTATTTCGAATGACTTGAATATTTCGGCTAAAATTATTAACTTATCTCTTGCTCCATTTATGTTCTGAAAATACAGGATTACACATTCAGGTTCGGTGCAAAGGTCCATACCTACGGGGTTGGGGGATTATCAACCTCAAGGTTGAGGGCTCGAAGCAGCGACATGCATACGGCTCTTCAGCAGGCGCAGGAGAAGCTTTTGCTTCTGTGATTTCTACCACAATTTGCGCATTTCCCAGTTGAGGGTGATCATGCATTATCATGGCTATTAACATGAGGCCCGGAACATTTGCCACATTTAAGTTCGTTCAGACATTCACGCGCAAAATGTTCAAAGCCTTGGCATTTATAGCACTGCTTGGGTCAGTTTATTGGAGTTGACACCCGGAAAAGGGAATAATCAATTTTGATGCCATGCTTTAGAGCGATATCGAAATCTAGTTGAGACTTAAAGGACAACTGCACGACTGAGCTACCTCCAAAGCGCTTTGCTTGCACGACAGAGTTAACTAGACCTGCAATAGTTGATTCATCAAAGCCATTACCAATCCGTATAATTCCTAGATGTTCCTTCTTTACGACCTTAGCACTGATGCGTGAACCGGGTAGAAGTGCACTTACCACCGTTGAGGCAGAATCACCATCTTTCATTAGCACCAGTAGCCTATCTCTCTGTTGCTGAACATGGTCGATTTAGTCTAAGCATCCTAAATTTGAAATAAACTCGCGCTGCTTAGTGGGGTTGGAAGACTGCATACTAGCAGGTAGATTACTAAAAATAACAGGTATTGTAGCTTTTTCTGGCTTAGGAAAGAACGGCCACAAACGGTTTTGTTCATCCATATCTGTGCTAACAGACTCTTGTTTTTCAACGAGGAAATTTAACATTCGAACACAGTTGTTTAATCTTGATGCCACAATAGTATTTGGTTCACTCGGGAAAACCGGAACATCTGACGGGTTTACAATCGCAAATCGTGGAACGGGATCATCTTTCGAGATTTGGTCCGATAGGAATTCGTAAAAGTCGGCCATAAAAGCCACACTCGTATGTGAGCCCCGGCGCCTCTCAACAATAGCCACTTTAAAAATATCACGACATATTTCAATAGTCTCTTTAAACGCATCTTTTCCGAAAAATTTCGCTGCTAGTTTAACAACAGCATACTTATCTGCCTTGTTAATAATTTGTCTCTGTAGAAAGTTCAAGACTGGGCAAATATACACTAAGTCCATTTTACAGGGCACGCAAACTTACTTCCCCAAAATCTAAATGATATTCAAAAATTATAATATTTGTAATTTTCTTACCTTCAACAGTCTCGCTTATTGTGCAATCCAATTAAATACAATGTATAATCCAGCTTATGTCCTCACAGTTCAAAGACTGAATGAAAACTGAGTTAGTAGTAATCTTAGAAGTAATAGTCGTAGTAGTAGCAGTCATAGGATAGTCCGGTTAGTAACTACGGAGTAGCATTAATCATAATAGTAGTACAATTAGATCTAATAGTCTTAGTAGAAATATTCCTAGCAGTAGTTGTCGTAGTAGCAGTTGTCAAAGTGAGATTAGTCACAGCCGTAGTGGTCGTAGTAGCCGTAGTATGATAGCTGTTGCAGAGGTTATACTAACTGTCGTAGTAGTAATCATAGTAATAGTGGTCGTAGTAGCAGTGACTGAAGAACTCATAGCAGTTGCAGTGATAGTAGTAATAGTTCTAGTCGTATTGCTAGTAGTCGTAGTAGCGTAGTAGTCGAAGTCATTATTAGCCGTAGCTGTAGTAGTCGTAGGCGTAGCTGTAGCAGTGGTAGCAGCAGCAGTAGTACTAGTATTAATGGTAGACACATACTGTCTTTTGGTTAGTTCAACATCCGCCTCTATATGCCCTGAAAGTTTCAATTTAACACCCTATGACGTTCCAGTGATTTTGCTGATACGACCTTTTGACAAGCTGCATGCACATAGTTTGTTCTGATTGAGTTTACTATTCCCTTCAATATTTCCTTAACGTTTCCATTTTTATCCGTAGCCTTTATATAGCTTTTATTATTTCCTTTAAAGACAGCAATTTTTCTGTAGCGATACTCCATTCTGCCCTAACCTGCCTTCTTTAAAGTAGTTTTAACTAGTTTCTGCCGCCCCAACGTAAAGCAGCTAGTGTTATTAGTTCCTAGATAAAACAGTTAAAGGGAAATATTAGAAATGAATAGACGAAAACTTCAAAATTAGGGTCAGTTCCGAATGACGTGAGACTTGATAAACGTTGGTTGAAAAATGAACTCCCGGGAGGTACATGTGCAATGATTGTGCATGATTGCGGCCTGATTATGTGAAACTTGAAGTGCGCTAAAGTGCATTATCTATGTACAAAACCATTTTCTAAGTTTAGGACACTCGTCAGAAATGTCAAGGAAGTACTAGTAGAGTCTTATGTTCTTTGAGTTGATGGCCTGATTGCGGCCTGATTATGCGAAACTTGAAGTGCACTAAAGTGGATAGTCTATGTACAAAACCATTTTCTAAGTTTAGGAGACTTGTCAGAAATGACAAGGAAGTACTAGTAAAGTCTTATGTTCTTTGAGTTGACTGTGTGGTCGTATTCAAAGTGGTTTGGTAGATACTAATACATTTTCAAAGTCAAGTATTACGCCTTGGAGAACTCCAGTGTTCACCAGAATTTCTTGAGGCATGGAATTGCTAAGGGAAACATTCACAGAACTAGTATTTAAGAAGCTGACGACCGCACCGTGCAGCAGCCCAAAGATTGTATATACATCGAATTTTTAGAGTTGGGAAGTGATGTTAAAGTGTTTTATCCAGTGTTTCTTCGCTTTTGTATTTTTACCAAAAGGATGATTTTCTTCATTTTCAAGTTTGATATCGTCACTTCATTATTTATTTCTTTTTGCTATTGCTCTAAACTCTTCTATTTTTTTTCTTTAGCTACCAAGAAAGATCCGTTTGCAGTACTTGCACGCCTATCAAAGCTACATTTGGAACCAAGTAGCTTCAAAAAGGTCCCTTCAATTTAGGAATAAAGTTATACCTGGTAAGAACTTCTTCGCTTTCCCGAGCATTTCTCTCTCTCTGCCCCCCCCCCCCCCTTTCTCTCTTCCTCCTCTCTATCAGAAAACAGGATATTGCTACGACAAGCTTTTTTCGTATAACATCATAAAAAAAACGCGAAAAATCGCTACAACAAGCTTTTTTTCTATGAAATCATAAAAAAAATCAACGCGAAAAATCGCTACAACAAGCTTTTTTGTATAAAATCATAAAAAAAAATCAACGCGAAAAATCGCTACAAAAAGCTTTTTTCGTATATAATCATAAAAAAAATCAACGCGAAAAATCGCTACAACAATCCTTTTTTTGTATAAAATCATAAAAAAATCAACATAGTGAAAGTCAGCTTCTGCGGTTTGTAGTGCGGTTAGTAATAAGGCATAAAGGATAGTGAGGCTTAAATTATTACCCGTCTTGAAGAGAGAATCGGTACATAAACATTTATTTCGTTATGTACTTTACTGCAGATCTATTTAGTTTTGCTGTTTACCATTGCTTTGCTTCATTGGCCAGCAGTTCTTTTACTTTATTTTATTAATAAGTTTAGATTTTCTTGTCCTAGCCGAGTGGTTAGCGTGCTAAACCTGAAATACGTTCTTCGTTAGAAAGGGGCTTGGGTTCTGTGTTGCTAATTATTTGGTTTAGAACGAGGGTCAGCGGTGTGGCTTTGTAAACTCAGGTAGAGTCGAACCAGCGCTAATTGGGTACATGGGGGAGGTAAACAGGGAGGGTGTTGCGAAAGCACAGGATGGCCGGTCCCCAACCCCCCATTGCACTTCCTTGCTGAAGGGCAATGAAACGGAGATCAGCACCGCCGGCAGCGACTGTAAAGTCCGGTGCTGTATTTTTTACCTTACCTTTACCAACATCTAAAATAAACAGATGGAAATTGAAACAAAGGCTACTTGCCTTTATGTAAATTTCCTCAGTTATTATCAGAAATAAGGAGGAAGCAATTCTTTACCATTCTGTTTTAGGCTATTTGCTTCAGTGATTTTACCTTACATGACAAATTTGTATCTTCTTTGTGGTCAGTTTTTGTTCAAATTTTGGTCCATGTTTATCAGGATGTTACGTTTCTTCATCTTTTCGCTGGAAAATAGAGATTATCATTGCTATTTAAAGTACCATGACAGTAAATATGGAAAATGAAAACTTATAAAATATAAAAAAGAGAAAACAGGGTTGAATATGAACATAAATAAGCTGAAAACATATGCCAACAACCAGTTTTAGAAGCTATGGTTTTTCTTTGAAGATGTAGTTGTCTTAGGGGATCAGCACATTTTAATGTTTGATTATAGCGGTTATTTGATAACCGCTATCATATTTGACTAATTAGTTTTTCTGATCGGTTCAACGTGTCAATACTAACTTAAACTTGAAACTACTATAGAAAATTCCTAGTTTTGAAGAGTAAAAGAAAAATCTAATCAAATCGCGGTTTTCGGGTGTGAATAGACTTTAAACGGTTCGAAAGGGGAAAAAGTTTCTTTTTTAATGTTCTTGGCACTTCAGAATATTCTTGAAAATTTGAACCCTTCTTGTCAACGTCATCTGTGCTGTCGATGGTAAACCAACCTCGAACGGGTATCCAAGGGCAGAAAATGGGGTTTTTATGGGGGGCATTTTATGGGGTTTATCCCCCCTACCCTTCCCCGTAACCCCATCTGAAACAAAATGTAAAATGTTTTAAAAATGATTAGCTTTAAGAACGCATTAATGAACGTGTCTATTACTGTGTATATTTTCTTTTATATTTAGTTCAGTTTAGACTCGTATACTTTTCGGAGAAGCGTAAATAACGCAGTAGGCTTTAAACTTTTAGTTAGGGAAGGGAATAGTTGCCAAACTCTTTATTGTAGTGATTTTTGTTCCTTTCAATCTTGATTTGCATGTTCAATTTAAGTTTTGCTCCTTTTAAGATTTATTTATTCATTTATAGTAGTACCTGTTGTGTGTTTCTTTGATATTATTGTTTGTTTAATTTCTGTTCTCTTTGGGTTTCATTTATGCTTTAATAGCAATTTCTGGTCGTTTTGCATTTGACTGCATTATTATAGAGATTTATTTCTTAAGTTTAATATGGCGTTTACTTTCCTTTGAAAAACTTCTTTTTCGGAACGTTTGTTTTTTCAATTAATGTCTAGTCGTATTGATTGCCAAAGTTTCAAGATTTTCAACATTCCCCATTTCACTTTTTTTTTATCAAATTTCATCAAAGCATAAATGATGTATATTTTTGTTTCTTATTTTAAAGAAACAAGTGGCAATTTTTTTAAAATTAGTCCAATCTTTTTAGTTTTTTTTGCATTAATGTTCCAGTTTTTTTTTGTTTTTATAAAATTTAATATTGGAATTTGACGTTTTTTAAGAATCAAATGTATAAACTTAGTTTTTTTTAAGAATTTACTGTTCGGATTTTCCTTGTTTTTAAGAACTTAATAATGTTTTTTTTTGTTTTTCAAGTTTCTGATCGCGTGTTTAGACTTTTTCAAGTTTTCGAGACTTTTTCAAGTGTTTCAATCCTGTTTCGTGGTTTGAGTTTTGTGCGTTAGCTTTGATGGTGTTTCCTTATCATTTTCTCAGGAATTTGATTAAAAATTAGGATTTGGTAAGATTAGTTTGCTAATTCATACTTTTTTGAAGTATGATTTTTAGCCTTTTTTAGGAGGATGTTGTGTGAAACTTTGTAATGTTCAGGTCGCTAATTTGAGCTTTATTTAGCCAAATTTCTTATGCTTTTAGCCAAATTTCTTATGCTTTCGTAGTTAGACTTACCTAACTGTTATTGTTTTTGGTTTTCCCTTTGCTGTTTTGTAGTCTCTGTGGTCTCTGCTATTTCTTAGTCTATTTCTTATTTGTCTATTTCTATAGCTATTTCTTAGCTATTTCGTAGTCTCTGCTATTTCTTAGAATTCTCAAGGTATTTGTTGCCTGAAGCTTTTGGGTATTTTGTGATTTGTCTTGTCTAAAGATTATGATTGGTATGTTTAGATTGCTAATTTGGACATTTCCAAACTAGATTTCGTCAGTTTTCGTAAGTGAGGTGTCTCAAACTTATAGCTTAAGATGTTTAGTTTAGTATTTTCTGCTTTGACGTCTTTGTAATTTCTTTTTATATTTCGAAGGTGTGTTTTTAGAAATTATTTATTTGCTATGTTTTATTTGCTTTGACTTGTGATATTGATTAGGCTAGCTTAAGTAAAACTTACATTACCAAAGCTTTCAGTTAGGTTAATTTAAGTTAGGTTAACTGCTCAAATTTAAATATTTGTGAGTGTATGTGCGAGTTTGAGTGTAACTGAGCTGGTAAGTGTGATACCTCCTGTGATTGTGAAAGTTTGGGGGGTTGTGTCAACCCGGGAGGTATTTTTATATGCTCTTTTGGATGATTTTTAACAAGATGGCAATCTCAAAATTTCGATTGGAGTTATTTGAAGAAAAGAAGGCGTGGAGGGCCTGTTGCCCTTTGATCACTTTCGACTCTTAAAAGAAAACTAGAGCTTTCAATTTCCAGTCGAATAAACCCCTTCCGAAGTTTCTACCCCTCCTATTTCAAGTGTCTCTTGGTAAAAAATAGAAATAAACTATAAATAAATGATAAAACATTGAAGTTTTATGGCCTTTATTATAGATAGTGCTATAGCGTTGGCTCTGATCTTGGTTCTTGAAGCTATCAAAACAAGATATTTAACAAATATGGATGCCAAAGATATTTTTTCCAGCTTACTGATTTTATCGTCTGGAAGTTAAGTTACATGCTCGTTAATCTAGAAATGTTTCGTTCATATTCGTTATTCATAATTCATTATTCATATTCATTCATATTCTTTTTTTTTAGGTGATCTGGTCTTGCCTTTAGACGATTTTGATATTCACGAAGAGGGACTAATTCAAATGGGCAACTACGAAGAAAGACTGAAGGCTCCTTTCTACCTCCTTGATGAGGAAGAAATAAATCGCGAAGAAGAAAAAATGAAGAAATTAGACCTTTTGGCTAGGGAAAAAAGTAAGATAAAGGTATGCTAATCATATTCCTTCTCTAAGGCAACCACACTTTCTTCTTTAGAGACCATATATATGAAGTTAGAGAACTTCATAAGAAGGAAAAGCCATATCCCAGTGCGGGGGGGGGGTCCCTGGGGATTAACCCTCTCTCTCCTGAAGTCCCCCCATTCAGAATACAGACACTGACTTGTAAGAGGGAGGTTTGCAACTTGAACAATTTAGTTCAATTGTCATGCCACACAGTCTACACGGAAATTAGAAAAGCGAATCTCTTCTTGAATTTTAGCCTACTGGCCCCCCAACGAGAGGTCTTGATAAGGACCCAGGGGAGTAAATCTGCCCTGAGAAATATTTTAAATTTAATTAAATATGAGTAAGTATTTTAAAATGAATATTTTTAATCTTTCAATGCTAATTTTCTCTTTTATGGGGAATTAGAATAATATTTCTCAGGGGGAGAGTCCTCTGGAGAGGCCCTATGAACATTTTTTTTCAACCCCTTCCACCTTTATTTAGGCTGTGTATCAGTACAACAGAGTCTATTTTTATTCTGGGCCCGTTGTTAGAGACCTCTCGGTTCTAGCTTGAAGTACCAATGTTATTTGGTTTCAAAATCACAACTACAAAAATGTCTCCTTTTCCTCAGTCCCAGTTTCCCTTGTTTGCAGGCAGAGTTGGTTAAAATATGGGACATTTTTCATACCCACTTGCATGTTTTACTGCTTTTCCCCGGTCAGTACCCGCTTATACACGACAGTATTTTATAACTGTCTCAAGACATTATATTAAACTCTTCTAATTGTAGTCAATGAACATCATTTTTTTTTTATAAAAAACACATCAAATAATAATAACTTTGATAAAATACAAGTATTTACTACTACTACTAACAAGTCACTGGATAACCAAGCCGCCCGAGGCCAATAAAGCTGCGCATGCTCCCCTGATCAAGCATGTTCAAAGTGTCAGTCTTTTCTCCCACCCATGAAATTCTAATTTCCTTTAAATTCTTCCTTTTGACGTCTTGTTACTGCATTCAAGGATGATCGACTATACGTTCTACCCCAGATAGATGGCACCATCTATCACCATCAAAAGCACCATCTTTGATAATCTGTCATCCTTCACTCGTAAAACGTGGTCATTTACCTTTCTTTTATTATTGCAAAATAGGACGGAACTACGTTTTGCACCGCTTATT
>JAQQPU010006468.1:14197-42434 GCA_029168905.1 Artemia sp. Kazakhstan ARC1039 | reverse complement strand
AGCAGCTCAGCTGCTACTGGAGTATGTGTTTATATGCATTTAATTTATTCCTGGCATGCCCCAAGGACAATTTGATTTTACAAGTTCATGGGCAGACTATAAGATTTAATTGAAAGAATTTGCTATACTCACTTCATTTATTTTGATTTTTGGTAGTTATACTGGGGTCTATAGAAGTCAAAGAGAAAAAAGAAGTACAGGGTGTCTGTAGACAAAAAAGTGGCGGTTGAGGATCAAACAGTTCATGGTAATGAACTGTAAGTAAAGAGCAACCCAGCTCAATAGTAACCGAAACTCTAAAAAACGGGATTTTGATACCAATAGATACATCAAAAGGATCAGATTTTAATGCTGATTTCAAATATATAAGTTTCATCACGTTTAGTCCTACCCATCAAAAGTTATGCACCTGAGAAAATGTGGCTGATTTTCAAAAAAAAAGGGGAAAGACCCCTTAAATGCTATAGAACCTAAATGAAAATCACACCATCAGATTCAGCGTATTAGAGAATCCTACTGTAGAGGTTTTGAGCTCCTATCTGTAAAAATGTGGAATTTTGTATTTTTGCCAGAAGAAAGATCATGGATGCATATTTTTTTTTTTTTTTTTTTTTTTTTCTAGGTGTGATTGTATCAACCCAGTGGTCCTATAATATCGTGGGAGGGCTTATTCGAACGGAAATTGAAAGTTCTAGTGCCCTTTTTAAGTGACCAAAAAATGAAGGGCAAGTAGGCCCCATCCTAGCCATTTTGTTCAGAATGGTCGAAAATGTAATAAATACGTCTTTTAGGATGACCTGATCCTCCAAAGTCCCTGGGGGGAGTGCTGAAAGTTATGAACTTTACCCAATGTTTACATAAAGTATTGGTTATTGGGAAGTATACAGACATTTTCTAGGGGGATTTTTTTCTGGTAGGGGGGGGGGGTCGGGGGTTATGCGGGAGGATCTTTCGATGGAGGACGTTTTCATGGGGGAAGGGACATTGCTATGAAGGGGGCACCAGATTCCCCAGCATTATTTTTTAAAAATGTTCAGAAATCAAATAAAAAAATAAACAAGTTTTTCAACTGAAAGTAGGGAGTAAGATCAAAACTTAAAACGAACAGAAATTATTAAGTATATGATTGGGTTCGCCCCCTAGTCAATACCTTGCTCTTTAAGCCAAAGATTTATTAGTACTTTCATAAGAGATATTAATATTCTAATTAATGGCCTTTGTGATTAAGGGGTCATTTTTAAAGAATTGGAAGAAAATTCGAACTTTAGTGTAAAGAGCGAGTTATTGACTAGGGGGCAAACCCCCTAATATACATATTAAAAATGTATGGATATAGAAGTTCGTTGCGTAAGTTAATTTGTAAGTTACGTATATTTATTACTCATAAAAATATTTGTAAATAACATTAAACAACTTTCAAGAAATCCATTTAACCAAATAAAAGTAAAATTAATATATATTTTTTTAATTATTCATGTATGAATGGTGAGCCAAAATTAAAACCTCCATTAATTTAAAAACGTTCAAAAATTAAATGAAAAAAACAAGTTTTTTTAACTGAAAGTAAGGAGCAACATTAAAAGTTAAAACAAACAGAAATTATTCCGTATTTGAAAGGGGCTGCCCCCTCCTCAACGCCTTGCTCTTTATGCTAAAGTTAGACTCTTTCTCACAACTCAGTTTTTTAAAACAATAAAAGACTTTAGCATAAAGAGCAAGGCATTGAGGAGGGGACAGACCCTTTCATATACAGAATAATTTCTGTTTGTTTTAAGTTTTAATGTTGCTCCTTACTTCAGGTTAAAAAAGACTTATTTTTTTATTTAATCTTAGAAAGGGACACAGTAGAAAGAACCCTACTTTGGGCCCTACAGTCAGATATATTGAATATATTGAAAATTTGTAATTCAGCAAGCTTAAGGTTTATATTCCCTGTGCAAGTTTTTGTTATGATTTTTTTTTTTTTTAGCAGTAATATGGTTCTATGGTTTCCATCAGTGGTGTCAATTCATGCAAATTTAGGAGGGCAGCAAAATGTTTTTCTTCAGTATCAAGGAGGGAGGGGCAAATCATGCTTTTTTTCTTCAAAGAAAATACCCCCAAAAACAGTAATTTTTAAAAATCTAGGGAGGGAGCAAAAAATCTACAGGGACATAGGCCTCTTAGTCCTGATTGATGCCACTATTTTGGTGTTTCAACATAAGCAACAATGTTGCTATTATTCAATAGCTGAGATTCAGTTTTACTGGTTTAACTGGAATTTGATTCTTGATATAGCCTTTCATAGCCATTTAGCCTTTCAAAGAATTCACAAACAACTAAACAAAAAGGGCCTACTTTGACTATGCAGTAATCAGAGAAAAGTTGAGTGACATGGACTGGGGACCTCTGCTACAAGGGAGTATAGATCAACAATGGGTCAATTTCCAAGAGAAGTTAACTATGCTTCAGGTAATACACACATCAACAAAAATCATACCAAAGCCCATGATGATTATAATAGCATTTTGATATGGCCATTTTGCTCAACATAGTTGAAAGGTCTGGAAATTATGACTTTGAGGATGACAACCCTCCCCCAATAGCCCTCAGGACAAGGGTCCTAAGTTATGTCCTTGTCATATGAGGTTTTTATAGAAAGTTTTGTTTTAGAAGCTTCAAAAAGGGCTCATTTGATTGGAAATTGAGGACTAGTGCCTTTTTTATTAGTCAAAAGTGATCAGAGGGAAAATGCCCCCCATACCAGGTCTTTGAGAATGACACCCCCCCCCCACAACCCTCAGGGCAAGGGTTGTAAATTATACCCTGGGGGTGCATAAGGTTTTTATAGAAAGTGCTGTTGTAGAAACTTCAAAAAAGACTCTTTCAATTGGAGACTGAAAGGGCTAGTGCCTTTTTTAAAATTCAATAGTGATTGACGGGCAATTAACCCCCCTCTCATGCCCACCATTTCCCCAAACACATCCAATCAAAATTTTGAGATAGCCATTTTGTTCAACATGGTTGAAAGTTCTGGAAATTAGGTCTTTGGGGATGACAACCTCCCCCCCCCCTCAACATCCCTCAGGGTAAGGGTTGTAAGTTATGTCCTGGGGGCATATAAGTTTTTATAGAAAGGGTTGTTACAGAAACTTCAAAAGGGCTCATTCAATTGAAAGGGCTAGTGCCCTTTTTCATAGTCAAAAGTGATTGAAGGGCAACTAGCCCCCCTCTCAAGCCCACCATTTCCCCAAACACATCCCCTTTTTAAAAGTCAAAAGTGATTGGGGGCAATTAACCCCCTTCTCCCACCCACCATTTCCCCAAACACTTCCAATCAAAATTTTTAGATAGCCATTTTGTTCATCATATTTGAAAGGTCTGGAAATTATGTCTTTGAGGGTAATAAATCCCTCCAGCCCTCAGGGCAAGGGTTGTAAGTTATGCCCTGGGGGGCATATAAGGTTTTTATACAAAGCATGGTCAGATAAACTTTGAAAGGGGCCCATTAGATTTTTAATCGGATGCTGTAGTGCTCTTTTTAAGAGTCAAAATGATTGGAAGGCAGCTACCCCCCTCCCTTCACACACACATTGTGCTGTCCCAAAGTGCATCTAATAGAAATTTTGAGATAGCCATTCTATTAAAAATAGTCTAAATATCATATGACAAGGCTTTTGGGGTTGAAACAAACCCAGAGATTAGGGGTAAGGCTTGTAAGTTATGCCCAGGGGGTATTTAAGTTTTTATGGAATGGATGGTTATTTAACTTTAGGAGAGACTCAGTCTTTTTCCCTGAAAAAGACTATGTCAATACAAAATGAACAGAGATTAATTAAAAAAAACTTTCCACAAAACAAGTTTTTCAAAAATTAGTTACAAACTCCATTAAACCAAAAATGAACAAAAAAAGAATCAAATAATCTACCAAGCATAAAACTACCACAAATCAGTATCAATAAATAAATGAAACCTAAAACAAACAGAAATTAAAATAAATAACTGAGTCAAATTCAAAACAAGCAGAAATTAAAATTAATTCTTCTAAAAGCCAGAATATAATTTGTACTTTACTGAAAAAAAAACCTTAAATGTTTTCACTTTTATAGCTTTAAGAAATTAAAAATTAATTATGATTTTAAGGAATAAATATCAGCATATGTATATTAAACTGACAATACATATTTTTCCCCAGTAAATTCACTTGAATACATTTTTAAGAATGATATAGTGAATATTTGTATAATGTTTTAAAGCATTTTCACAAATCTTATGGTCTTTCTTTTTGGACTAAGTAACCACTACAGAAGTAAAGTTCTAGTTTAGGAGCTTTATAAATCTTGTGAAGTGGCTGAGTTAGGTGAGTGAAAGTCTCAGGAATTCATCCAGGACCTTAATGATCACCTAGGAAAATATTCTAAAGATATATCTTTGGAAGATATTCCAAAGATATTCAGATTGGCAAATGTATTAATGAAGTGATAAAAAAAAAACAAGATTAATTTAATTTGGTACTTATTACCAACCAAGAGACATGCAATAAGTGACGTTTTGTTAATGCTAATGAAATAAACAAAATAGGATGAAAATATAAGCTTATGATTAAATTTGGGCTATATATTTGAACATTAGGGGGGGGGGGTAAGGCATAGCATATATTAGATACATAACCTAGCCTAGGTACCTTTTTTGCCTCTTCAATCCCAAAAACTAAAGTTTAAACATTTTTCACACAGTGAGCAGTACCTCACAAGGCAGTGGAAACCTGTTTTTCATTAGGATTTTATTAGATTCTAGGGTAAATTTCTAGGTGACCCTATAATTTAGCTAGGATGAAAGTGAAAACATCATTTGGTGCCTTTTTTTATGCTCTTTCATAATTCAATAATTGCTTCTGGTGCAAATTGCATCCTGAGCCCTTAAAGGGGCCCCAAAGATATATTATATGAATTACAAAAGAGCATAAAAAAAAGCATCAAATAATGTTTTCACTTTCATCCTAGCTAGATTATATGGCCCACTGCAAATTTACCATGAACTCTGCCCCTCACCCCCCTAATATGCAAATATATACCCTGAATTGTTGACAGCAAAGTTTCAAATTGCAAAATTCAGCACTATTTTTGTTGATGGCATTCAAAAACTTGAAATGGTAGGAAAACAGTTTCAATTGAAAATCAAGTATTTTGCATGTTACATTGTAACTTCTTTGTGTGATTACAAAAGTGAAATACCTTTGGGGCCCCTTTAAGGGCTCAAGATGCAATTTCCACCAGAAGCAATTATTGTATTATGAAAGAGCATAAAAAAAGACATCAAATGGTGTTTTCACTTTCATCCTAGCTAAATTATAGGGCCACCTAGAGATATACCAATTCTAGATATGGTTCTTTGTTTTCTGGAGTCTTAATAAGTACCTTTAATTTTTTGTGTTTTTTTCCCCTGTTTTCATTTTTTAGGAAATGGAGACAATTATTTTTCAAAGCTGTGATCTGTGCTTTAGAATACTGTTGTGTGTAAGCTCAATGATGTATTGGCTCATTTTTTACTCATGTTCCTTATTTTCAAACTTGGCAATTGTTAAGCATAAAAACACATAACTGCACATGGAGGCCTTTATAATTAAAAATGGACTTCTTGGCCAGGTGTGTAATCTGATAAGATTCAGGGGAGCAACTGTCCCCCCAGGCCCCAGTTTGCCCCCCCCCCCCACTAAAATTTAGTTTCTTCAAAGTCTTGTCAAAACTAAGATAACCCTGCATAATTCAAGCATCTAAAGAAAGGTGTCAGTTTTCTTTAGTAAGCCTACATTTATGGTACTATACAGCCTATTTTTCAGTTTTCATTGTCATTTTCACTTGATTGGGAAAATAGGCTCCAACTTTGCCCTCCCCTCCCACTAGGATTTTGAAAAAATTATGTCACTTTTCTTGTTTTCCTAGTTTTCTTTTAGATGTAGCCTAGGCCTATATGGTTTTGTAGATCTATATGGTTTCTACTTATCCAATTTAAAGTAACATATTTCATTTTCAATGTAGGCCTATATCTTCTACTTAAATAAGACACAAGAATTGTTCAGTCATACCTTTGCTCAATCCCAATTGAAAATGTTTATGTATTCTATTTGGTAAAATTCTACTGTAGCTACTTTTGGCTATAATGGAAAGGGGTTTGATTAGGAAAATGAAGTTTTTAGGGATGTCTGTACAGGCTGAAGTATGTCACAGGAAGGTGTTTTGAAGTACCTACCTCTACTCTTTCTCTCTCTCTCTCTATAGAGGGTCCTGACCTTTGATGACCTTTAAAAATCTGCATGTTATAAAAGTGGAACCTTGCAAAATAGATCTTCTGCTTAAATGAATAACAACAGAATTGTTTACAGACTCACAACTTTGCTCAATTCCTATTAATAAGGTTTTAAAGATATGCAAATATATTTCCTAAATTTTGAAAAAAAAATATTGATATTGCTCAAAATTCACCCCAAACCGCTTAGAGGATCTTCTTATCTGCCTAGTTGGATATATATCAGAAACACTAAGCTACATTATTATCCAACTAGGTAGATATTCTTGCTGTGCCTAAGAGAAGCAATTTATCTGGCTAGTTGGATATTAACTCAAAACTGCTTATAGAATCTTCTTATCTGCCTATTTGGATATATATCCCAAACACTATGCTATGTTATTATCCAACCAGGTAGATATTCTCTATATTGCATAGACAGTCAAATATTCAGCTAGGTAGGTAAAGGTGTAGCCTAAGAGTCTTAAAAATGTTATTATCTGTCTACCATGATATTTTATAGGTCAATATATACCAAATCATATTATTGAGTTTCAAATAAAGTGAATACACCATTTGATGCCTTTTTTTATGCTGATTTCAAATATAATAAGCATTTCTATCAGAAATGAATTTTAGCCCCCCCCCCTATATAGGCTATACCTAACCTAACCCTGAATTGGCATATATAGGAGGGGGCTGAAATTCATTTCCGATAAAAAATACTTATTATATTTGTAATCAGCAT
This sequence comes from Artemia sp. Kazakhstan ARC1039, assembly GCA_029168905.1. Classification (NCBI taxonomy): domain Eukaryota; kingdom Metazoa; phylum Arthropoda; class Branchiopoda; order Anostraca; family Artemiidae; genus Artemia; species Artemia sp. Kazakhstan ARC1039. The sequence continues at coordinate 35,422 of JAQQPU010006468.1, read as the reverse complement.
AAAAAAACACATCAAATGGTGTATTCAATTTAGTCCTAACTCAATAATAGGTTTATTTGTAAGTCAATAATATGATTTGGTAAAAATTTACCCATACTTTAGCCTATAGACCCATCCCTGAAAGTTTCATTTTCCTAACCTAGCCTAACCCCTTTCCAAGATAGCCAAAAGTAGCTAAGTAGAATTTTACCATTTTAACTTCTGTTCTCAGGGAAAATGAAACCCTGATTTGATTTAATATTCAATAGAAATAAGAGGAATTGAATTTCAATATCAGGCCTAGGCCTATATTAAAGGATATAGGCTATAGAACCTCCTCAAAGATAGCCTAGGCAATCAATAGCTTATTTTTTTGTAACTTTCTATAGTTTACCAATTATTGAGTTGTGCAATTCACTGCATTTCTTACAAATTTTGGTAAGATTATGTGAAAAAGTCCAATAATTTCTCCCTATATTTTTTTCTTTTTAGCAGCGTGCACTCTGTTTACATTCCATGTCAAAATGGCAGAAAAATAAAATAAGAATCTAGATGGCGGAAGTAGCTTATATGGGTAAAGGTAGTTTATACCACTAAAAGTTTTCACACCCAAGGACAGATGATAATCATTTTGAAATGATGAAATGACATTATTTTTAACAATTCTGAAAAATGGTTATGCCAGCTTTACCCCTCATTGAGACTATCTGTCTTGGATTTACTCCAATTAACTATGGCTGTCAAGTTTTTCATCACAGTCTATCAAGATTTATTTTAATTTTTCATTGCTAGTACAGAGTATATACTACAGAGTAATAACTACTAGGAGAGAGATTTTTCCCTCCTAAAATAATAGAGGAAAACATATTTACTCTCCCTCTTCGAAAACTGGAAGTGGAATTTTTTTTTTTTAATTTGAAAAAATCAGGTACTTTTCTGTCAAAACAAAAAATAAAAAGCTATCTCTCGTCATAGGAATTAATTTTGCATATTCTGACCGAAAACTGGCGTTAAGGCTAATACCACTGGCAAAGTCTCAAAATAAAGGATATTAGACATTGCTGAGCTGATGAAACCAATGTTGCGATTTCCATGTAAGATTTAGTATCTTATGAAAAAATGCACTGTGAAAGGGACTTTTTATAGCAAGGCCACAGTCTTTGAGTTTATAGTCGAATATACTCTCATAAAAATTTCATCAATCCCGTGTTCTATATGTCGAGGCCTTGAATTAAAATGGATCAGGAATTAGTGGCCATTTTTCTTTGATAGCCTTCAAATATTCTTTGATCATTGATTCGATTTGATTCGACGCAATCCTGTGATCCTGTGATTTGGTGTGAAGCAGTAGCAATGGTGCATCATTTTTCACTGCTACTGATACTACTACTACTATTACTACCGTTACTATTGAACTGTCAAACTGGCTTATCTGCAATATCTCAAGAATAGGTAAGGCTAATGAGTTGAAAATTTCATCTAGGTGTTAGGTGCTGAGGGGGTGTTAAGCCAAATTACACAGTCTCTGCTCATTCAGGGGCTGTAATATTTCAAAACTGTTAAGTGGATTAGATTTTAACTTTCAGACAATGTTGAAGGGTGTGTTTCACTAAATACAAAAGACATTATATGAATCCAAGTTGTTAAGTTTAAATTTTTCCACAATTCACCTAGCAAATGCTTGGTCAGAGTCACAAATGAAAGAGTTTAAAGGGTCAGAAATAAAGTAGGCAAAGTGAAGTTTTTGATATATACTCATTTTCAATTCCATCCTCATTCTTTTGTAATATTTTGAATATTCTTGCAGGAGGGTTCTTTCGAGTATATTATCTAAAAATTGCTGTTGAATTAAAATCTTACTTCAAGAACCGTTCCAAATCTTAATTTCAAAGTGAATGTAATTTATACAGTAATTACAGTGGATATAATCAAAGACAACGCTCAAATCATAATTTTAATACAATCTGATATGCTAACTCTTAGGCCTATAAAATGACCAGAAATTACTACCAAAGAGTAAATAAACTCCAAAATGAACAAATATCAGAGGCAACGCTATAGCGTTGCCTATAGTAAAGGCCATACGGCTCCAATGTTTTATTATTTATTATTTTTTTCCCCAGAGGCACTTCATATGGAAGGGGTCGTCATAAAAACTTCAAAAGGGGCTCCTTCGAATGGAAATTGAGAGTTCTATTGCCCTTTTAAATAGTCGAAAGGTATTGGAGGGAAACTAGCCCCCCCCCTGCCCCCATCATTCTCCCAAAAACATCCAATCAAAATTTAGAGATAGCAATTTTGTTCAGCGTAGTTGATTTCCAGATATAAAATATGTTTTTGAGGAGTACACTCCGCCACAACTCTCAGGGCAAGGGTTTGAAGTTATGCCCTGGGGGCATATAAGGTTTTTATAGAAGGCGTTGTCGTAGAAACTTCAAAACAGGCTCATTCGATTGGAAATTCAAAGGACTAGTGCCCTTTTTTAATAGTCGAAAGTGATTGGAGGGAAACTAGCCCCCCACCCACGCCCATCATTCCCCCAAACAGATCCAATCAAAATTTTGAGCTATCATTTTGTTCAGCGTAGTTGATTTCCACATAGAAAATATGTTTTTGAGGAGGACACTCCCCCACAACCCTCAGGGCCAGGGTTCTAAGTTATACCCTGGGCGCATATAAGGTTTTAATAGAAGGCGTTGTCATAGAAACTTCAAAAAAGACTCATTCTATTGGAAACTGAAGGGCTAATGCCCTTTTTAATAGTCAAAAGGGATTGAAGGGCAAATAGCCCCCCCCCCCCACGTCCATCATTCCCCCAAACACATCCAATCAAAATTGTGAGATAGCCATTTTGTTCAACTTAGTTGATTTTCAGATAGAAAATATGTTTTTGAGGAAGACATTCCCTCAAAACCCTCAGGGTAAGGGTTTTAAGTTATACCCAGGGGGCATATAAGGTTTTTATCGAAGGCGTTGTCGTAGAAACTTCAAAAAAGGCTCATTCGATTGGAAATTCAAAGGGCTAATGCCCTTTTTAATAGTCGAAAGTGATTAGAGGGCAACTAGCCCCTCCCCCTGCCACGCCCATCATTTCCCCAAACACATCCAATAAAAATTTTGAGATAGCCGTTTTGTTCAGCGTAGTGTATTTCCATATAAAATATATGTTTTCGAGGAGGACACTCCCCCACAACCCTCAGGGCAAGGGTTTTAACTTATAACCTGGGGGCATATAAGGTTTTTATAGAAGGCGTTGTCGCAGAAACTTCAAAACAGACTCATTCGATTCGAAATTCAAAGGACTAGTGCCCTTTTTAATAGTCAGAAGTGATTGGAGGTCAACTAGCCCCCCCTCCCTACGCCAATGATTCCCCCAAACACATCCAATCAAAATTTTGAGATAGCCGTTTTGTTCAGCATAGTTTATTTCCACACAGAAAATATGTTTTTGAGGAGGACAATCCCCCACGACCCTCAGGGCAAGGGTTTTAAGTTATGCCCTGGGGGCATATAAGGTTTTTAGAGAAGACGTTATCATAGAAACTTCAAAAAAGGCTCATTAAATTGGAAATTCAAAGGGCTAGTGCCCTTTTTAATAGTCAAAAGTGATTGGAGGGCAGCTAGCCCCCCCCCCCCCACCCCCATTCCCCCAAACACATCCAACCAAAATTTTGAGATAGCCATTTTGTTCAGCGTAGTTGATTTCCAGATCAAAAATATGTCTTTGAGGAAGACACCCCCCCCCCCCCCCCCCACAAACCACAGGGCAAGGGTTTTAAGTTATAGCCTGGGGGTATATACGGTTTTTATAGAAGGCGTTGTCGTTGAAACTTCAAAAAAGGCTCATTCGATTGGATATTCAAAGGGTTAGTGCCCTTTTTAATAGTCGAAAGTAATTGAAGGGCAACTAACCCCCCTCTCACGCCCACCTTTTCCCCAAACACATCCAATCAAAATTTTGAGATAGCCATTTTATTAAACGTAGTTTTCATTTAAAATTTTGAGATAGACGAACTATTTTGTTAAAAATAGTTCAAAGTTCTGATAACAAAAAACTCAGGTGTCGATACATCCCCCCAGGGCCCAGGGGTAGGTGTTGTAAGTTATGCCCTGGGGGCATATATAGTTGTTATGGAAGGGATGCTCGTATGAACTTCCTAGAGGGCTCATTTGATTGGAAATTGAAAGTTGTAATTCACTTTTTAAGAGTCAAAAGTGATTGGAGGGTAGCTACCCTCCCCCCCACACTCTATTTCGTTAAAATAGTTCAAAGTTCAGATAAGAAAACTCCTATGTCGACATACCCCCCCCCCCTCCCCAGGGCCGGGGCAGGCGTTGTAAGTATTGCTCTGGGGGTATATATGGTTCTTATGGAAGGTATGCTCGTATAAAGTTCAGAGAGGGTTCATTTGAACGGAAATTAAGACTTGTAGTTAATTTTCTCAGAGTGAAAAAAGATCGGAGGGAAACTAGCCCTTCCCGCCCTCCACGCCTTTGGGTGTATCGGATGGACAACCCCATCTGATAAAAATTTCACTTAAACTGAAATTTCACTTTACTGAAAACCAATTTTATGACAAATATTTTCTTTTGTACTTAATATTGAAAATAAACATTAAAACTATAGTAGCATTTTGAACTGATGAGCTTTCAGCAATTAATATCATTATACATCAAATATTCAGTTTAATTTATTAGCTCTTTTTAAAGTTGTTAAAGACGATTATAGTTTCCCTACAAACAAGTGTGCGGATACTGCCTCCTTTCCTAACTGTAAATAAAAACCAAAAGCCTACTGTGTCATTGGCGCTTAACTGAAAACGGTTTATATTACAAATATATATTCTTTTCAAGTTCTTACAGCATTGAAAATAAAAATACAGTGAAATGAATTCTTGAACTGATGGATCTTTCAACAATTAATATCATTATACATCAAATATTCAATTTGATGTTGTTTATATTTTCCAAGACTGTTCAAGACGCATATAGTTTTCAGTAAAGCGCCAATGACGCAGTAGGTTTTAGACTTTTAGAATGAGAGAAGGAGGTCATACCCAAACTCTTGTTTGTGGTGATTTTTTTCGTTTCAAGCTTGATTTGCATATTCGATTTAAGTTTCACTCGTTTTAAGATTTATCTATTAATTTAGATTAATATCTATTGTATGTTTGTTGGCATTGATTGTTTATTTAATTTCTGTTCGTTTTAAGTTTCATTTATATTTCAATAGGAAAATATATTTTTTCGTTTTAAGCTTGATTTTCATATCAATCTAAGCATTACTCGCTTTAAGATCTTTTTATTCATTTACATTATTACTTGTTGTATGTTTTTGCTATGATTGTTATTTAATTTCTGTTCGTTTTGGGTTTCATTTATTCTTTAATAGTAATTTTTGGTCGTTTTGAGTTTGAATTTTAACAGGTATTTGTATCTGCTGAGCTTAAGTTTAAAATGGTCTTTACTTTTCTTTGAAAAATTTATTTTTCGGAAAGTTTGTTTTTAATTCATTTTTGATTGCAATAAGTTTCAAGTTTTTTAAAAATTCCTTAATTTCAAATCAAACTTAAAAAAAAATCAAATGTTCATCAAAGTATCAAAACTGGTATCAAAGTAACAATATCATAGGCACAACAATCGCGCTGTTTTAGTAAAAGACGTTGTTGGTACAATGTATTATTGATATTATTTTTTTTCTCATATCAGGGCACTTCGTATCGAAGGAGTTGTCGTAGAAAATTCGAAAAAGGCTCATTCGATCGGAAATCGGAGTGGCTAGTGCACATTTTAATAGTCGAAAGTGATTGAAGGGCAAATACCCCCCCCCCCCCGCCCATCATTTCCCAAAATCCTAGTGCCCTTTTTAATAGTCGAAAGTGATTGGAAGGCTTGACACTTTTATAGTAAAGATCGATGTGGGTATAATGTATTATTTTTTTGTTTTGTTTTTGTTGTTTAGACCAGGGTACTTCGTATCGAAGGATTTGCCGCGGGAACTTCGAAAAGGGCTAATTCGATTGAAAATAGAAAGAGCTGATGCCCTTTTTAATAGTTGAAAGTGATTGGAGGGCAACTAATCCTCCTCCCAAGCCCACTCTCCCATTTGCCCATTATGTTTAAAACTAACCTCTTTTAAAGACTTATTTTGCAATTGAAAAAGTATCTGATGTTTGAACTATCTTTAACAAAATGGCTATCTCAAAATTTTATCGGATGGGTTTGGGGATAAAGGGCGTTGAGGGGGGGGGGGTGTTCTAATTAACCTTCGGTCTCTTTTTACTCTTTAAAATTGAACTAGAACTTTCTACTTTCAATCAAATGAGCCCTCTCTGAAGTTTATACGAGCATCCCTTCTATAAAAACTATGTATATCCCCAGAGTAAAAACTTACAACGCCTGTGCTTGGGCCCTGGGGGTTGTGTTGAAATTGAAGTTTTAATATCTGATGAATTAATAAATAATTTCCTCAAATTTTTATCGGATGGGTTTATACATCCAAAAAAACCCAAAGACGTGGAGGGCGGGAGGGGCTAGTTGCCCTCCGATCTTTTTTCACTTTGAGAAAATGAAATATAACGTTGAATTTCCGTCCAAATGAACCCTCTCTGAAGTTTGCACGAGCATCCCTTTCATAAGAACCACATAAGGCCCCATGACATAGCTTACAATTCCTGCCCCCAGGGCCCTGGGGGGTTGTGTTGACAACAGAGTTTTTGTTATCTGACCTTTGAACTATTTTGAAAAAATGGCTCTCCCAAAGTTCTTATCGGATGGGTTTGAGGAAAATAGGGCTTGGAGGGGGGGGGGGCTAGATGCCCTCCGATCTCTTTTTACTCTTAAAAAGTGAACGAGGACTTTCAATTTCCAATCATATGAGCCCTCTCCGTAGTTTATACGAGCATACCTTCCATAAGAACCATATATGCCCCCAGAGCAATATTTACAACGCCTGCCCCGGGCCCTGGGGGGGGGTGTCAACACAGGAGTTTTTCTTATCTGACCTTTGAACTATTTTTAACGAAATGGCTATACGTAAAGGAGTTTTTGTTATATGATCTTTGAAATATTTTTAACAAAATGGCTACCTCAAATTTTTTACCAGATGTATTTGGGAGAAATGGGCTTGAGGGGAAGGGGCTTATTGCCCTCCGATCACTTTTGACTCTTAAAAGGAGCAACAGATATCTCGATTTCCAATTGTTTGAGCCCCGTTTGAAGTTTATACGACGATGCCTTCTATATGAAGTGCCTCTGGGAAAAAAATTAATGGAGTGTGGGGAGAGGCTAGCTGCCCTCCAATCACTTTTGACTCTTAAAAAGTGAATTACAACTTTCAGTTTAAAATCAAATTAGTCCTCTATGAAGTTTATACGAGCATTCCTTCCATAACAACCATATATGCCCCCAGGACATAACTTACAACGCCTATCCCTGGAGGGATGTGTCGACACTGGAGTCTTTTTTTATCTGAACTTTGAACTATTTCTAACAAAATGCCTGTCTCAAAATTTTCATCTGTTGCATTTAGGACTTGGGGGGGGGGGGGGGGGGGGGCTAATTGTCCTCCGATCTCTTTCGACTCTTAAAAAAGTGAACAAGAACTTTCAATTTTGAATCAAATGAGCCTTCTCCCAACTTTATACGAACATCCCTTCCATAAGAACTATATATGCCCCTAGATAATTACTCATAACGCCTGCCTCCGGGCCCTGGGGGGTTGCGTCGACACAGGAGTTTTTCTTATCTGACCTTTGAACTATTTTTAACGAAATGGCTATTATAAAAATTTCATCGGATGGGCTTGGGGAAAAAAGGGTGTATTGGGGGGGGGGGCTAATTGCCCTCGGATATCTTTTGACTCTTAAAAATTGAACTAGAACTTTCAATTTCCAATTACATGAACCCTATCTGAAGTTTATACGAGCATCCCTTTCATAAGAACCATATACGCCCCCAGGACAATACTTACATTACCTATCCCCCAGGCCCTGGGGGGAGTTCTTGTTATCTAATTTTTGAACAATTTCCAAAAAACCGACTATCTCAAAATTTGTAGCGGATGGGTTCAGTGAAAAAAGGGCAAGGGGGGGGGGCTAGTTGCCCTTAAATCTCTTGACTCTGAAAAAGTGAACTAGAACTTTCAATTTCCAATCAAATGAGCCCTCTATGAAGTTTATGCGAGCATCCCTTTCATAAGAACCATACATTCCCTTAGGGCATAACTTAGAACGCCTTTCCCTGGGCCCTGGGGGTTGTATTTATTTATTTTTTTTCCAACCCGTCACTACAAAAAACTGCCGCAGGAGGGACGACCACTCGTGCGACAGCCTTGCATTAAAATTTTCAATCTGTTTTATAACGGCCTGACATTGTTCTGTAACTTTATAATGAAGGCTAATATATGAGTTACACGTTAAAAGATACTTCGCATAACGAAAGTAGTTGGACCAAATTTGCTTAATGTCTGATTTCAGAAGCATTCTCCAGAAAGGTGCACTATACAGAATATGCGGCAGCGCGGTTGCGTTATACACCCTAGCTAAAATCATGCGATTAAAACGGAGTTTGTTTGCCACAATGTTACCATATGACGCCTAAATACGCTTTTGCAGGTTGCTAACTATGAGCAAGCGGGTATCTCACACGGAAGTCCCGACAGGGAGGCCCAAATAAGTTAACGAAGACACTTGCTTAATGGTAATATCACCAAGACTAATAGATACATCAGTCGAATAATTCCAATTAAAAAGAACAATCTCAGACTTGAATTGAAAATGCATTGAAACTAAGACAAATTTTCCGGTACTCATTATTTAACATTTTAAAAATCTCCTCGAGGCGTGCAATGGTCTGATAAGGCATAAACCCATCATCAGCATAGCAAACTAGGCTTAGATTAAAACTGCGAACTATGCATGAACATTCAATTTGCGATTGTGGCTCTAATATTGCATTATTGAAAAAATCAGGTGAAACAATAGATCCCTGTCTCACTCCCTTCTAAGCCGATAAGACAAAATAAATATCACTCATACCAGGAATATAAATACGGACCACGAAATTACCATATAAATCCCGATACGCTCCTATCACCGAAGGCTTGACCCCCCTCTTATGTGCCGAATACAAAATATATTCGTGGACGAGCGAATCAAATGCTCGGTGCACATCGTGGCTACCAAGAACTAGAGATTCACTAGCTGCATCAGCATCCAAAATTATAGCACATAGAGCTGACAGGGCATGACCACACTCTAGTCCGTTCTGAAAGCCAAATTAATCCGAAGGAACGTAATATTTTGACCGAATTTCATCACATATAAGTAAATCAAATAACTTACAAAAAAAGTAATGGACACAGTAATGGGTCTGTACAAACTGCAAAGGTGGGGAGGTTTACCTCACTTTAACACAGGGATCAGTTTACCTTCGTAAAAAGATTTTGGCACTATTCCAGAGGAGAATATCATTTGGTACAGTAAGCTCAGGGGGTCAATCAGAAGATCACTACTGAAATCAAGAGCAGTCCCGCAGATACCATCAGCACCCTTACTGAATCTCCCAGAGATCTTCACCAGGAACATAATCCGGCGTAGCATAACGCTTGGGTGGCAGGGCATGTTTCCACAGGGCACTAGGATTATGGACAACGCTTTCAGAAAAATTTGTTTCCGGATACAGTTAACCCAGCCTGTTCGGGGTCTGTCACAATCAAGCCAGACTTGGAACCAAAACTTAGATTTCTGACAGATTTCAGTTCGGACTTCCGAGACCAACCTTGAATTCGTGTTTCACTCCTGATTTTCACTGTCAGCACAGCAGCTTTTATGCCGAATTTAATGGCATGACAAATAAGAGCACAATAAATATCCATAACCACACGAGCATCTTCAAAGAAATAACTTCAGAGTTTTGTAAAAGAATGAAAGGGATTTTAATCTTGCGAAGGATTGTATCACAAACTGATTGGAAAGATAATGCGTCTGTCTTTTCCCATTCTTCTTTAACAAACCAGACAGAAATCTCGCCTGTTGGGGCAGCAGCAGAAATTTTTATGTTGACAGCTATTGGAAAATGGTCAGAAGTGTATGTTGAAGACAGGACTTTCAGTTGGTTTTTGGACAGATTCCCTGATGCTAAAACGTGATCGATATTTGCAGTGGTCCCAGTATGATGAAGATAAGTTGTGTCACGATTTGTCATTAGAATCTCTAGGTCACTGGCAAGCGGCAGAATAAAATTTGATCGACTTGAGGTCAAGTCACAGAATTCACAATTAAAATCACGAATCAGGAGCTTTTCGGGCATAGCATTGCGAGTAACACATTTTGCAAGACGTTTGGCCGCCAGAGCAAAGAGTTTTTCAGATTTTTTGGACTTGTAATCTGTGGGAAGATAAGTGTTAATAACGGTCAGATTCACAATTTGAATAGCGATTTGATTGGCTGAGGTCTCCACGAGGACGCAGAGAAGTGCTTTGTGAGCTAGAGTAACAATGCCGCCAGAGGGTCTGCCGCGGCTGAGAAGACGTTTGGCTGGCGAAAAATATAACACGTGGGAATCAAAGAATTCAAGGAGCTTCTTATTACACTCAATTAAGAAATGTTCTTGCAAACATAACACGTCGTAATTTCTCAATAATTCTTCAATTACAGGGCGCTTATTAAGAGCATCGCCATATATATTCCAGAAATGACGCTAATTTCCATGGTTAGGCTTCTCTGCAATCACTTTTTGATTTTTAGGGTATCTTATGTGATATCAGGTGTGAGACAACGAATCACAAGCTACACAACGCATCGGCTTTGTACAGGGGCTGTCCTTTGATGAAACGTGTTCAGGACTCACGTATCGGCCACAGACAGCTTCATTTGTACACGAAGCGGCTTTATGCCCATTTTTAAGGTACTTGTAACACTTGAGAGGCAAAAAAATGAAGTTTTTCACATTTAATCGTTTTATTCCAACCAATGGTGGGTTGTCGACGGCAAGTGTGAGGTCAGCTGCGGTTTCGAAATAGAGTTTAAATGCCTTTACAGTACCGCAATGTTTGGCTTCAATTACGCCCGTCAAGAGGGCCTTCAATTCCTCCTCTGTAACATCCCGAGACACTTGCGTAACGATACCGATGTATGACGGGGCTTTTGCACAGGCTTCTAAGTTTGAACCTGACTTAGCTATTTTTTCGGTGATACGTCTGGCGGTCTTTCTGTTCTTAACAAGTAGCTTAGTCTCAGTTTTAAAACGCTTCAGCTCAACAACTTCATCATAGTCATTTTCGCACAATTGGGTAATAAGCCCCTTGCGGGATTCGGGAGTTTTTAATTAACGTGGAAAGTTTTTATTACTACTGCAGTGTGGGATAACTGTTGGGGAGGGGGGACGGAGGTTTTTGAAGTCTGGGTAAGTAGTTGACTGAATTTTTGCTGGCTTTGTGATTCTATAAATCTGTCTACCTTTCTGCACATCTCATTGGCACGGGTAATTACGACTGCACTGAATTCGTCTGTGGATGTAGAAACTTCTTGTGGGTCTACTATCACAAACTTTGGAAGATTATATTTCTGATCTTTCGCCGCAGAGACCATTGTACGACATAGTTCTTTAACGTTATCTTCAATTTGACTTTCATAGACAACTGCTCGTTAGCGCATGTGATTTCATGCAGCAAGACTCGGGGTTCATTTATCCTTTCCTTGTCATAGAACTTAACTGCAGAGTAAATTATTTGCGATAAGTTACAGCCATTATTCAGCGAACGGAAAAGAAAGCTCAACAGCAGCGAATAAACAAATTTTTCGCTCATAGTTTATCTGTAGTTCATAAGGCAAAACGCTATCAAATATCATTTAACAGGTAGCAGATAAAAAGAAGCCGGAGACGGTCCAATTTCCTTATGAAATAAATGTTCTTTCACTGATATTAGATTGCGAAACTTACTAATTTGATAATGTTCGTAAAACGGTCCAATTTTGTTATGAAATAAGTGTCTTTTACTTCACTGAGATTAGATTGCGAAACTTACTAATTTGATTATGTTCGAAAAAATCCATTTTTAGACAGATGTGATCACTTTGAACGCTGAATCAATACTGTATTGACACCGCACTGACTCCGGTATTGACACCGGAGTTTTTCTGATCTGACCTTTGAACTATTTTTAACAAAATGCCTATCTAAAAAATTTCATCAGATGGGCTTAGAAAAAGAAGTCGTGGGGGGGGGGGGGTTGCTGCCCTCGGATCTCTTTTGACTATTAAAAAGTGAGCTCGAACTTTCAATTTCCAATCAAATGAGCCCTCTCTGAAGTTAATACGAGCATCCCTTTTATAAGAATCATATTTGCCCCAGGGCAAATCTTACAATGCCTGCCCTGGGCCCAGGGGGGTTGTGACGACACCTGAGATTTTGTTATTTGACTTGTGAGCAATTTTTAACTTAGTGGCCATCTCAAAATTTTCATTGGATGCATTTGGAGAAAAAGGGGCGTCGGGGGCCTAGTTGCCCTAAAATATCTTTTGACTCTTAAAAATGGACTAGAATTTTCAATTTCCAAACAAATGAGTCCACTTTGAAGTTAATACGAGTATCCCTTCCATAAGACCCATATATGCCCCCAGGGCAAAACTTACAACGCCTGGCCCGAGCCCTGAGGGGCTTTGTCGACACCGGAATTTTTGTTATATGATCTTTGAACTATTTTTAACAAAATAGCTATCTCAAAATTTTAATCGGATGCATTTGGGAAAAAAGGGTTTGGGGGGGGGGGGGAAGCGGGTTACCCTCCGATATCTTTTGACACTTAAAAAGTGAACTAGAACTTTCAATTTCCAATCAAATGAGCCCTCTCTGAAGTTTATACGAGCATTCCTTCCATAAGAACCATATATGCCCCCAGGGCATAACTTATAACACTTGCCCTGAAGACTGTGCGGGGGGGAGTGTCTTGGTCAAACATATAATTTTCAGAACTTTTAACTACGTTGAACAAAATGGCTATATTAAAATTTTTATTGGATGTGTTTAGGAAAATGCTGGGCGTGGAAGGGGTGTTATTTGTCCTCCAATCACTTTCGACTATTGAAAAGGGATCTAGCCATTTAAATTTCCAATCGAATGAGCCCTTTCTGAAGTTTCTACGAAAACAATTTCTATATAAACCTTATATGCCCCCAGGGCATAACTTACAAACGTTGCCCTGAGGGCTGTGTGTGTGTGGGGGGTATCCTCAAAGACCTAATTTCCTGAATTTTCAACGACGTTGAACAAAATGGCTATCTCAAAATTTTGATTGGATGTTGATTGGGAAAAGGTGGGCGAGAGAGGAGGGTTATTTGCCCTCCAATCGCTTTCGACTAATAAAAAGGGCACTAGACCTTTGAATTTCCAATCGAATGAGTCCTTTTTGAAGTTTCTACGAAAAAGCTTTCTATAAAAAACCTTATATGCCCCCAGGGTATAACTTACAGCCCTTACCCTGAGGGCTGTGGGGAGTGTCCTCCTCAAAAACATAATTTCTATTTAAAAATCATCTTCGCTTAACAAAATGGCTATCTCAAAATTTTGATTGGATGTGTTTGGGGAACTGGTGGGCGTGAAAAGGGTGTTAGTTGCCTTCCAATCACTTTTGACCCTCAAAAAGGGCACTAGAACTCTTGATTTCCAATCAAATGAGCCCCCTTTGAAGTTTCTCCTTCCATATGAAGTGCCTCTGGGGAAAAAAATAATAATAAAACATTGGAGCCGTATGGTCTTTACAATAGGCAACGCTATAACGTTGCTTCTGAAACTTATGATAAACCCAACAAACCTCTCGTGAAACATTGTCCTCTCTTAATAGACGTGGTGGATAATTATTGAAAATACAAATTGCTTTCGTTTGACAAGAACTTTGAAGGAAGAAGTTAAAATATAATTTTTTTGTGGTGTGAGATAGCAAAATTTACATGGGAAGATTAAAAACGTTTTTTTTTAAGGTGCCTTTACATGGTGATATTTACAAATTTTAACTTGGCTCGTTGTTTTAACAAATAATGTCAAATTATTTGGAAACACAACTAGCCTCAACTAAACATCGTTATTTTATCCGTTTTCTGTTTAAACAGTACCTGTTTCTGTTATGATTATACAAAAAAAGATTATTTGTTTTTGATTTACCTGTTCTCTTCGGTTTTTGTTTTTGTACCTGCCGTTTTGTCCTGTTTCTGTGTTTTTTTCTATCTGTTTTTTTTTTCTGTTCCCAGGCCTATTAGGCTTAGGTCACTTGTTCACCTGTGAGTCTAGGCGACTTCGGTCCCTCGTTTACATGGAAGTCCAGGGGACAATGCCCGCCATGATTCAACCCGAAAATCTAGGCATCACAATTCTTACTTCATAATATGCTGAAAAATTGTAGTTAACACACTTTGAACGCACTTCCTCTATAATTTTCCCCCTACCCCATTACCCCTAATGTACAAGTATATAGTACAAATAATATATTTCCCCAGTGTCTTTTCCCCAGCGAATCGGCATTTTCGATCGCTAGTTATTTCATGCGAAAGCAGTGTGCCTGGACAATTTCGAAGACGCTGGAAAAGCGCATATTTCTAAATGATAAGTTTTAAGACTCGAACAAATAACTCTATTATTAAATTTATGATAGTAAAACAAAAATTATCACCTATTCTTTTTTTATTTGAGCTTTAAGTGTTAAAAAACCACAACAGAAACCCAACAGAAATCACAACAGAAACAACAACAGCAACGGGTCTCCATTTTTTTTTTACCTCTTCTGTTTCATTCAAACCTTGTTTATTTTTTGTTTCTTCAATAAAAACAGAACGGAACAAATGCTTTTTGGACTGGATTATTTAAAAGAACTTTGAATTTTTTTTTGCCGCTTGGCTGCCAACAATTATCCTTAAACTGTAAATCTTAACAGTTATAATTAATAAACTACAGATAAAGCAATACGTTTAATGGATTTTTCAGCTAGTTTCCTAAGCCGGAATAATTCTAGTTCCATTGTAAAGAAATTATGCCATTTTTGCTCCTGTAACGACGAAAATATCAAATGTTAATGAGCTTTAAATACGTTAATCCTAAAGAATTTAAAACAGCACCAGAGTCTCAGCAAGGGAGAGCCATTACTAGCCAAAATGTTAAAGGGGAAGGGTCAATGGATTTTGCTGACTGGATGGTCATTTCTAACGACTAATTTAAGTGATACCACTATTGATATTCCATCATTTTTGCGTTCTCTACTTAGACTGATCTTTTTCCATTGGTTTTATGTCATTTATTGTCATTACCAAGTTTATACTAATATTAATTTGGAGAAAAAATTGGCACTTCATCCAGCTATTTTACTGAGCACAATTTTCTTTACTGACGGACTGAAAACATTGGGGGGAGGGATGTTCACCCATATCCTAATGATATCATTTTTGACAATGAATATCACACAAAAAAGATCTAAAATGGAATTGATCCCCAACAATTTTTTTGTTGTGTAAATACACTAAACTATGGACACACAAGGATGATTTCAAACAAAAAGACGGAATTAGCTTAGGTTTTCAGCGCAAATATCCTCACGGAACAATTTTACAACGCGGAGGAAATTTGCTTATATGGGTTTTCGCAAGTTGAGGTAGGAAATTTTGCATGTTGATAAATAATTCACTTAGAGATAATGCGCACATTCTAATTTAATTTTATAAAGTTAAGGTGGTCAGATAAAATTGAAACCATTAGCCAGCTAATGCCTGTGTATGTATGGGATTGGGAAGAATTTTTTCGGCTTGGAGAGGGAACTTATTTTTTATTATGTGTAAACACTGTATAGAGAATTTTACGCCAGCTATAGAACAAATGACGAATTTTTGAAAAGGAATATTTACAGCCACAGAGTGAAGCATAAAGAAGAGGGCTAAATAGTACCAACTGAATAGCCCGCCTGCTGTGAATTAGAAGAAGAAGAAGACAGCCTATCAAAAGGAGAACTAATAATGGACTCAGACTTGAAATATTTTGTGCATAGGTCTTTTCCTGCACACATTTCAACCTTAGTATCTCCAGATGTTGACAGTCTGGTTAAAAAGAATAATTTAACTTTTAATGAAGCATTACTTCCATTTTCAGAAGTGACAATTGAGGGTAGGAAAACTTTATCTGTTCAGCTTATTTTGGTAGAAGGCATGGTAAAATTCCACTTCAGCTAATTTTGGCTATCTTAGAAAGGGGTTAGGTTAGGAAAATGAAACTTTCAAGGATGGGTCCATGGCTAAAGTTTGCCCTGGGAAAGTATTTTGAAGTACCTACCTCCACCCTCTAGAGGGTCCTGAAATTTGCCTAGAAGACAGGTCGAGGTAAATATATAGCAAATCATATTATTGAGTTATGAATAGGCCTAAAGTGAATGTACCATTCAATGCCTTTTTTATGCTGATTACAAATATAATAATCATTTCTATTGGAAATGAATTTTAGCCCTCCCTATATATGCCAATTCAGGGTAGGCTATATGTTTCTACATTAGGGGGGGGGGTAGGGGTAAATTTTAAACTTACCTCCCATTTACATCAGAAACAAAATTTACCCTCCCCCCCTAGTGTAGAAATATATACCCTGAATTGGTATATGGGCTATAGGGGGGGGGGGGCTGAAATCCATTTCCAATAGAAATGATTATTATATTCATAATCAGCATAAAAAAGGCATCAAATGGTGTATTTACTTTATTCCTAACTCAATAATATGATTTGGTATATATTTACCCAGGTCTACACCTGTTGAAATTTTGACAAAACAACATTTTACCTTAATTTTCAGTTATCAGTTTCTTTTCCTCTGGTTTTAGTTCTGAAAATGAAATTCCTGTTATTTGAGTATAATTTTAAGCCATATTAATGGTTTATTTTTTAAAAATTTAGGAAATGTATTTACAAATCTTTAAAGCCTTATAAATTAGGATTGAGCAAAGTTGTGTAGCTGAAAACAATTGTAGGCCTACTGTACTTCATATAAGCAGAATATCTATTTTGCAAAGTTTCACTTTTATAACACATGGATTTTTAGCTCTGAATTTTATCCCCACCCCTAGCCTATATATACTGATTCAGGGTAGGCTATATATTTGCAGACTAGGGGGAAGTAGGGGTTATAGTTTATACTTAGCCTACCTCTCATTTGCATCAGAAATGAACTTTGCCCCCCCCCACATCCCTAATGTGCAAATTTATGCTTTGAATAGGTATAGCCAGTATAGGCCATATAGTGGTGAGGTAAAATTTATTTGTAACAAAAATGATTATTGTATTTGGAAAGAGCAATAAAAAAAGACTTTAAATTTCTATGTAGCACTATAATTTAGCTAGGATGAAAGTGAAAACATCATTTGATGCCCTTTTTATGCTCTTTCATAATACAATTAATTGCTTGTGTCACAAAATGCATCTTGAGCCATTAAAGAGGCCCCAAAGGTATTTCATTTTTGTAACCACACAAAGAAGTTATAACTTAACCTACAAAATACTTGATTTTCAATTCAAACTGTTTTCCTCCCAATTCAAGTTTTCCTATCAATTCATGCTGTCAACAAAATTAGCACTGAATTTTGCAGTTCAAAACATAGCTGTTAACAATTCAGGGTATATATTTGTACATTAGGGGGGGGGGGGTAAAGTTCAAGTTAAATTTGTATTAGGCCATATAATTTAGCTAGGATGAAAGTAAAAACATCATTTGATGCTTTTTTATGCTCTTTCATAATTCATATAAAATATCTTTGGGGCTCTTTTAAGGGCTCAAGATGTAATTTGCAACAGAAGCAATTATTGTATTATGAAAGTGTGTAAAAAAAGGGCACCAAATGAAGTTTTCATTTTCATCCTAGCTATATTATAGTGCCACCTAGAAATTTACCAAAAAGATATTGAATGGTATGTTCACTTTATTCATAAGTCAATAATACAAACTGTGAAATATATACCATAGTATGTCCCAGGAAGGTAGTTTGAAGTACCTACATCCACTCCTCCCTCTAGAGAGTCCTGAAATTTGTCTACATAATAGCTCCTATACCTATTGAAATTTTGACAAAACAACATTTGACCTTAATTTTCAGTTATCAGTTTTTTTTTCTCTGGCTTTAGTTCTGAAAATGCAATTCCTGTTATTTGAGTAGAATTTTAAGCCATATCAATGTGTTTTTTTTTCAAAATTTAGGAAATGTGTGCATTTATTTAAAACCTTATAAATTGGGATTGAGCAAAGTTGTGACTCTGAAAGCAATTTTGTTGTTGGCTAGTTCATTTACCTTAAATCACANTCTGAAAGCAATTTTGTTGTTGGCTAGTTCATTTACCTTAAATCACATTGTCCAGCAAAATAAGGATTAAATCCTGTAAAATGGCTGTTTAGTGATGACAATGATTGGATGTCTCAATGGCACCCCACTCAGTTTGCCACAGCTTCAATGACCATTTTACATCAATGGCTCTTTTAAAGGCAGCAGAAGATCTATTTTGCAAGGTTTCACTTTTATAACACACAGCTTTTTAAAGGCCATCAAAGGTCAGGACCCTCTAGAGGGAGAAGGAGTTGAGGTATGTACTTCAAAATACCTTCTTCTGACATACTTTAGCATATAGACCCATCCCTGAAAGTTTCATTTTCCTAACCTAACCCCTTTCCAATATAGCCAAAAGCAGCTGTAGTAGAATTTTACCCTTTATTTTTAAATGTTATAAAATAATCACTTCCATCAGCCGTATAACAGCCTACCATAAAGGCAAGATATATTAAAGAAAACTGACTTGTTTCTCTTGATGCTTGAATTATGTATCTAGTTTTGGCATTTTTTTTACAGAAACTATATTTCTGATGGGGGTGGGGGGGGGGGGAGGCAACTGGGGTCTAGGGGAGGCAGTTGCTCCCCCCTGCCCCTTAGCAAATTATATTCCTGTTAGAAAGTAGTTGAAGAAGGTTAATGAAACTCTTAAGCATAAGAATTAATCTAGAACTTGATTGATCCTTTGAGAAGGTATTTTGAAGTATTCATCTCAGCTCTCTTGTCCCCCCAAGGGCACTGACCTTTTACAACACTTTTGTTATAAAAGTAATACCTTGTAAAATAGATAGATGCTTATCTGTTATAGTAACCCCACTCAAAAATTTTGCTGTGTAAAACTTGAGAACTAACTGGTTGCATCTGTCTGTATTAAGAAACAATTAGCTTATGCTCAGGGGAAAGCAAGTGGCAGGTGACAGAATACATTAGACTTGTATAATTTGGGCTATATTTTTGCACATTAGGGAGAGGAGTGGGGGTAAAGTATTTGCACAGCATGAAGTTAGAAAATAATTCTTACTTCATAATATGCAGAATAATATTAGCTAACACATTTTGCATGCAAACCTACTATCCTCTCCCCCCCCCCCCCTAATGTGCAAATATATAGCCCAAATTTGTTCTAAAGTATTATATTTTTATCATGTTCTGGTCTATTTCATTGGGATTAACCCAACTTCACTTCTGGAGTGGGGTTGCTATAACAGATAAGTACCAAATAGACTCTTGAACAATGGAAATTTTTCAATGACCTTTTGGTTGTTGAAACTTTCTTCAAAAAATCTAATGATCATAACCATTGTTATTGCACAAGATTCCTTGGAATTGGACATGAGAGTAAAACCTTCTAAATCCATGATAATGTCAGTCTTTTTCCTTAAATCCCCACTCCAGTTTTGTAATCCTACTCCTTCTGAAATTTCTTCATCTTCCTTTACATCATTTTGCATTGCAGTATTTTCTAATTTAAATTGGGTATCCATGTTAAAAACATCAACCTTATTGCTATGGTAATGCATCTGTCCCTCTCTGTAACCTCTCAAATACATTTAGCATCCCCCTCCCCATTCCTTTAAAATTCATACTTTCTTTGTCTGTCCTCATCTTGAATTTGCTTGTCCAGTTTGGCAGCATGACATTTCCAAGGAAGAGTAAGATAAAATTGAATCCATCCAAAAATACCCCATGCAAATGATTTTCAAAAGAAATAAAGTCCATATCCCCTCCTAAAAAAGAAGCTAGGCTATAAATGCTTGCATGCGAGAGTTGTTTTATGCCTTGTTTTTCAAAATGCAACAATAATTTTTGCACAGAAATTTTTTTCCCAAAAGGACTTCCCCAGCCAGATTCCATCCTCCTTGGGCTGTTTTCCAGCCTTCTCTCCCATTATCTGCTGTATCTCCAGTTCTGAAAAAAACACTTTTTCTCCCTTGTATTATGAAAAAATACAACAAAATATCCTGCTACTTTCCCTCTTCTTATTACTTGTACAGATGGTACCATTTTCCTGTGCCTGTTCACTGATTTTTTTTTTCTTTTCTGTTTTCAATGCCCTGTTGGTTTTCAGCTTTTTGGTTTGTCATGTTTTTAATTATTGACCCCAAAATTGAAATTTGGGGTACGTAATTACAATTTACAAAATAAATATGTTATCTACATGGAAAAATTTTGATGAGAGTTTTTTCATATCTTGGGAAAGTAGTTGACATCATTGGGTCATTTGGAGGAAGCCCTAAGCATTCTAGAAAACAACTTCAAAAAATAAATACTTGCTCATTTCTTTTCTAAAGGTGAAACGCTTCATTAACCCCCCTCCTAATTGGTGAATATGCAGCCCACTTTCAACATTCCAAAGGGAAAATTACTCTTTTCTTTCTTGCTAGATTAGTATTTGGCATTGTAATATGTTAGCGTTTGCTCTTTGCTATTATAGTGGCAATATGTATCCCATCCATCTATTGGAGGTGGGGGAGAGGGCAAAGTAGTGCAATATGTCTTATGTGTGAGGTAAGTAAGCATTTAAGATGGTTTTCCTGCAGTTTCCAGATTTTTTAGGGTTTTCTTTAAATGGTCTCATGATCTAAATTATTGCTGTATTACTAACTAACTGTATGCATAACTTATAACCCTTGCACTGAGGGCTGTAGGGGTTTGTCATCCTCAAGGACCTAATTTTTAGAACTTTTAACTACGTTGAACAAAATGGCTGTCTCAAAATTTTGATTGGATGTGTTTGGGGTAAAGGTGGGTGTGAGAGGGGGGTTAGTTTTCTTCCAATAACTTTTGACTTTCAAACGAGCACTAGCCCTTTGAATTTCCAATGGAATGAGCTCTTTTTGAAGTTTCATAGGCAGCGCGCTAGCGCTGCATAAGCAAAGAACAATGTGGGCACAATGTGTTTTTTTTTT
>JAQQPU010006468.1:1373-12292 GCA_029168905.1 Artemia sp. Kazakhstan ARC1039 | reverse complement strand
AGGTATATAAGGTTTTTATTGAAATCTTTGTCGTAGAAACTTGAAAAAGGGCTCATTCGATTTGAAACTCAAAGGGATAGTACCTTTTTAATAGTCAAAAGTGATTTGAGGGAACTAACCCCCCTCTCACGCCCACCTTTTCCCCAAACACATCCAATCCAAATTTTTAGATAGCCATTTTACTCATTGTAGTTGAAAGTTTTGGAAATTAGGTCTTTAAGGATGACAACCCCTCCCCCCATAGCCCTCAGGGCAAGTTATGTAACTTGCCCTTGGGCAATGTTGTAAGTTATGCCCTGACTTTACTAAAAAAATACAAATGAATGTGTATTGTCAGTTTAATATACATATACTGATATTTAGTAATCAAAATGTTTATATTATTTGATTTATTAAAGTTATAAAAGTAAAAACATATATATTTTTTCAGTAAAGTGCAAATTTTGTTCCGGCCTTGGGAAGGCATAGGGGTTTTGCACCCAACTTATGTTAATTTCTGCTTGTTCTTAGTTTGACTTGGTTAATTATTGTAATTTCTGTTCGTTTTGGGTTTCATTTATTTATCAATGCTGATTTGTGGTAGTTTCATGCTTGGTAGATTATTTGATTTTATTTTTGCTAATTTTTTTTTAATTGAGTTCTTTACTTTTCTTTGAAAAACTTATTTTGTGGAAAAAGTTTCTTAATTTAATCTATGACAACGCTTTCTATATAAATATTATATGCCCCCACTGCATAACTTACAACCCTTGCCCTGAGGGTTGTGGGGGAGTGTCCTCCTCAAAAACATAATTTCTATCTGGAAATCAATTATGCTGAACAAAATGGCTGTCTCAAAATTTTGATTGGATGTGTTTGGGGTAATGGTGGGCGTAAAAGAGGTGTTAGTTGCCTTCCAATCACTTTCGACAATTAAAAAGGGCACAAGCCACTCTAATTTCCAATCGAATGAGCCCTGTTCGAAATTTCTGTGACAACTCTTTCAATACAAAGTGCCCTGGTCTGAAGAAAAAAAAATAATACATTGTGCCAACATTGTCCTTTACTTAGGCAGCGCTATTGCGCTGCCTATAATAAAATATCTTCTGCCACTAAGTTCCCCTGAGGTAAAATGAAAGCTAACCAAACAACTTCTAGTGAATGTTGGCAAAATGTAACCCAAGTAGCCTTTGCTAATGAGACGGGAGGTAATTTTCTACCTGTATTGTTCTGTTTCAGCTGAGAATGATTAATAGTGCTCCTTCAGGTTCTACTTGACTAGCTTGTTGTAATGGGTTGATGGACGTGCTTCTCTAGACCATAAAATATTTTAACATAATAAAATTTTAATTTCAATTCAACAACACCAAGTTTAATAAGTGGCACAATGCAAGTTCTGGACTAAGGATTTCTATTTATGACATAGTCAGCCTAAAGCTTTCTTTTGGCTCTTTGTAGACAAATCTAGCCTTTCTAATATATTAGAAGGTTTCCAGTCCACAGGCAGTTCCTTTTTTAATTTTAATACTCTATGTATAGTATTTTTTGCATCATGATTGACTGGCAGGTAGCTGCTCATCAACAGTGCTTTTCCTGTCATATCCATCAGCTCCTCCTGTCAGTTATCACCAACAGTCCTCCAGTAGATGACACAGAAAATTCTTCCCTGAGACTGATTTATGGTTGCCACATAATGTTAAACACCTCCCTTGTGTTGGTTTAGTTGGAAATTCAAGATGGGGAAACTGCTCAACAGGAATCCTGACTATTCCTTGTGAAAAGGCAGAAATCAAGAGGACAGTCGCAGAGAAAAGAACAAAAACAAAGAAAGGAAACATCCATAAGAAGTCAGATACATAGAGACCTTAACCTGCTCTGGCCAAGAAATAGAAACCACTAAGATAGACCTAAATTGAGATGATTCTGATGTGTTTGTGATTTTCACCATGTGCCACCAGGCTGTATGTCATGGCACTATAGTGAAGGTCATGAATTTCAGGCTTTTGTTTTTGGAATGATCAAAGGGGGTAATTTTTCTCCTGTTAGAGGACAAAGAAAATGATTTCTATGCACCATAAGCAGTGGTAACTATCAAAAGGATGCACAAGTGTCATTTATGTGAAAAAACTAATCTGTATTTTCTGACATTTCTGATGTGTTGGGGCTATTCAAAGTTGCCTAGGGATGAAGCTGTTGGTGCCATCAGCTACAGGTGAAATTTAAAGGGCTAAGCAAGGGTTTACCTTTGAAGGCAATCTTTCCCTTTATGCTCATTACTGATTTATATTTCTTCTTCTATTTGATTTTGTGCTACTTCTTTTTAGCAACCAGTTTTAATACTGACTTCACAAAAAATACGTTTGTTTATCATGCCCAATAGCTCCAACATGGTCTGTGCTTAGTCTTTCCAGATTATTTTTTCCGGCTGCTTGATAGTATCAATCGGCTTAAAGTCTTTTATATCTCTCTTCTTTAGAGAGCAAATCTGGTCACTCTCAAAGAAAGGAGAACAAAAATTTCCTTGTATTTTGCCAACAATGCCTTCCATAACCTCCAGACAAAATCCCTTTTCCCTAGTCAAATTTTTCCCTTCAACCTCACAACCCTCATTTGTTTAACAAAATTCCCGTTCTTACTCCAATCAAATTTTCCACTGAAAGATATAGACGAAGTTTTTTTTTGTGTACATAGTTGATAGCCTACATTAAATAAGTAATTCCCCCCTTTTTTACCTTACAATTGTATAATGTTTGTTTTGCAAATTTTTAGCTTTGTCTATAGTAAAAAAAACAAAAAAATTAATTGTTCTTTCTAGTTTCTACTCACAAGACTAAACTATCATTGTGTTTTTATTTTGTTTATTCCATTGTAATGGTGTGAGTTTAATTGTCTTTGACATTTTTTACAACAATTTTTGACATTTGGGTTAATTTTTTTCCTGGCCAGCCCTTTTATAATTGTTTGTTTGTTTTTGTTTATTGATCGTAAGGTGTAAATTTGGCCCATTATGGCTAGTGATGGCCATTTTTGAGAAATAAATCTTACCTTATCACAACATTCACCCCCCCAATCAAACTTTGCAGCTACTCTTCATCATATTTCCCACTCCCAAATTGTCCTTATTTTGCCCTTCAATGAACTTTGTTTGTGTGCATAGTCATGACATAGGAAAATAAAGTAGGAGATTATTTCGTGTCAGAAATACCAGTAGTATTTTATGAATCTGAATGTTGATAGTACTCTCTATGCCCCTCAATGTCTTTTTGCCCTTTAATGAACTTCATATGTGTGCATAGTCATGATTTAAGAAAATAAACTAGGAGATTATGATGAAGAAAATACTGCTAGAAAATACTCTCAGAGAAAAATACTACAGTAAGATGGGCTTGAAAACCTAAAATACTGCTATTTATGACCAAAGAAATAAGGAGAGCAAGAAATAAAAGAAAACGTTTTGGAGACTATATAAGCAGAATATACATAATAAGAATAACTACACAAAATATACCAAGGCATGAAATCAAGTCAGAAACCTATCAGGAAGCAGTTTGAACAGCATCAGGAGGCTATAGCAGCAGCAAGCAAGTCAAATCCAAAACACTTTTGGAATTATGCCTCTGCCCATAAACCTGGCAAACACTCGGTTACACAACTAAAAATAAATGACTGAGTAGTAGACAACCCAGAAGAAATTGCTAAGTTTGTAAATAGGCAGTTTACATCTGTATTTACTCTACCTGATAATGACCCTCTTCCAACCTCCCTACCTACCATCATAACCCTTATGCCCTCAATAGCTGTCAACATTGTTGATCTAGAGACACGCCTAAAAAATTGAACCCAAATGAATCAGTGGGACCTGATGGCGTACACACAGGGCTTCTAAAAGAATTGTATGTTGAACTGTTGGACCCACTAGCTCTACTTTCTTTTAGAAATCTCTTGGTGAAAAGCGTATCCCACAAGATTGGCGCATAGCACATATAAAGCAAAGAAGACGCAAGCAATTATAGGCCAATAATCATTACCTCTGCAGTTGGGAAGCTTCCAGAAGGAATTGTTACACTGCAATCTTGAAACACTTAAAAACGAATAAACTATCCTCATCATGTCAACATGGCTTTTAGCCTAGTCAATCAGTTGAAACAAACCTGACTGATACTTACAATTATGTCACCAATCTTCTGGACTAGAGGTTCCCTGTTGACATTATATTACTGGATTTGGCAAAGGCATTTGACAAAGTCTGCCATAAAAGACTTCAAATCAAGCTTCTAGCTACTGGGGTGAATGATGATGTGGTAGAGTGGGTGAAGCAGTTGCTAACAGATAGGAAAGAGATGGTTAAAATATTTGGAAGGGATGAAAGGATGTTCTTCTCTAAAGTGGCTGCTGTAGGATGTGGTATCCCCCAAGGCACAGTATTGGGTCCAACTCTATTCAATAAATATATAAAAAAAATGTCAAAATTCCTTATTAGCAAAGTAAGCCTCTATGCTGATCACTCAAAAACTTATTAGTTGTGCAGACACAATAGAAAATATTGAGTCAACACAACTGGCCCTTGATGCATTCACTGCCTGGACTAATATTTGGAAGCTTTAATTCAGTGGAGGAAAATGCAAGACTCCACCTGGGAAAGAAAAACCCACATACTCAGTACCATATGAATTGTATTGATGGGTCTTGTAAGGCTATTTCCAGCTGCCATGCAGAGAGAGATCTTTGTGTCCTGGTAGATGACGAGTTGAATTTCCATATTCATGCACAAGCAACTATTGCAAAGGCTAATCAGACACTTGGCTTAATCAAAAGAACTTTCACCAAATGCAGACCTCCAAATCTTATTACTAAGCTGTATGAGTCTAGTTTGACCAAGGCTAGAATTTGAATTGTATGTTGCATGCCCAAGTGACAAGACTGACCAAGCAGCAATGGAATCAGTCCAGAGAAGGGCAACAAAATGTATTAAAGGCCTCTGTGATGTCCCATATCCATCCTGTCTCTGCAAGCTCAGAATGTCATCTCTAATGTATAGACGCAAACGAGGCGATGTGATAACAGCATACAAGCTTCTAAATGCTGTGGATATCATTCCTAACTTTTTCCAACTATACAATTCGAAGAGAACTCGTGGTCACCCTCATAAGCTTTTCTGGAAACAAGCAAATACCAGACTAAGGAACAAATTCTTTACATATAGAGTTGTCAGCTTGTAGAGTTCTCTCAGTGGAAAAACAGTGACACCTACCAGCATGGAGGCGTTCAAGTCATCAGTGGATAGGGAGTGGCCCAATAAACCATGGACCATTGCTTGTTACCCCACAGAGGACTAACTATCATCACTAAAGCTGGCGGACACAGGATTCGTCCCATCGCTAGCAAGTGCTATTTAAGGTAATTTAAGGTAATTATTTGGTGTCAGAAATACCAGTAGTATTTCATGGATATGAATATTGATAGTACTGACTATGTCCCTCATTGTCTTTTTGCCCTTTAATGAACTTCATATGTGTGCATAGTCATGACTTAGGAGAATAAAGTGGGAGATTATTTGGTGTCACAAATATCAATAGTACTTTACGGATCTGAATATTGATAGTACGGTACTGTCTATTCTTCTTTTGATTGTGAATATTTGAAATTTGTAAGTTAAATCTGTTAAAAAAAGCATGTTTCTTTTTTTAAACTAATATTTGAGTATTCTTGGATTCCAGGTATCTTAAGGGATCAGTCTGGTCATGAATTGAAAGTCAATAGCCTGAATCTATCTTTTCAAGAATTAAATCACAAGCTTCAACCACCAGTGATAGCAAAGAAAATTTTAAGCAATGTTGTGGCTTCTCAGCAGCAGTCAGCACATGTGGTCAGAATAAGTATAGGTAAGTTATGGAATACTGAGTAGCCTACTCAAATTATCAACCATTAATGGATATGCTTTTGAGACATTAAATATATATTGACAGTCAAAGGGTTTAAAAAAGGTAAGGGTTTATGAGACTCACTTATCTGACATTAAAGGATTTCAGTGATCAATATTTATTGCGATTTATTACTCTTGTACTCTCGATTATATGAATACATTTATGTCTTGAAAGACCTATAAAAAGAACTAGCATATATATGTCTATTTAAAAAGAATTAAGAACTATATGTCTATTTATTATCTCTGTGAACATTGACAAATCTAAATTTGAGCCTTGGAAGGGGGGGGGGGGGGGTGCGTGGTTAGGACATTTTCCCTGAAAGAGGAGGGTTTTCTCCAGAGCTATTTCATGGGAGAAAATAGAATCTATCCTGAAAGACCACTAATAAGAAAAGTGAGTATTAGTCTATCTCCATGTAGGATCTCTATGGACGTTTACAATATAGGCTTGACCCTCGCAGGGTTGGGGGTGGGAAGGGTTTGGTTATTTTTGCAGGGAATGGGGGGAGTCATCCAGAACAATCGCTGAGAGAATGTATGATGTGACACAAAAACCAAAAAATAAAAACCATTGTGTTTGGCTAAAAACAAAAAAGTAAAAGATTTTTATCAACTTTTAATTCCTGGTTGCAAATCAGCAATGATAAAATATCCTCAATGATAAACTGAACAAATCTGAATTGAAGTTAATAAAACTGACGACTGAACTCGAAAAAAAAAAAGACAAAATATCCTCTCAAGGTTTTGTTCATAATTCACAAATTCTACAAACAGGGCAATCTTGCAAAAAAGAAGACACAACTCTAACAAAGATTAATTTATTTGATTCCACAAGAATAAATATATACCAAATATTTCAGCCATATGATCGTTATATCTCTTCAGTAAAATAGACACAAACTAAACTAAAGAAATGAATAAAGAATCTAACAATTGAAAAATAAACAAAAAATCAAAAATTAAATCTAAATTTTTGAATTGGTGATGCTAATGCTTGGTTATTATGACTTTTTTTTCGTATTTTATAAATCCAAAGTTGCCATAACATAAATAAATCCTATGTTGCCAAGACTTTCAGGAATGAATACCAGTAAATATTAAATTGTAATTTATATTTATTGGTTAGTAGGAGGATTTTCTTTCATTTTTATAAGTCCGAGCCCAGTCTTGATGCAACCTATTGCGCAAAATACTTGATAACTTCAATTCAAAATCAACGGATTATTTATTATTTAAGATTTTTGCATGTTTCTGAACAAATATAAAACTATATATTTTCATGTGTATATGTAAATTATTACCTAATAAATGAATCATCAAAAAATATTTATTTATCTTTCTTTTATATTTATATGGGGTCGCCAGGAAACTTGCAATCATAAATGGGGTCGCGAATGAAAAAAATTTAGGAAGCCCTGCCCTAGAGCAATCTGTTCCTGGCTTGATATATTGGTTGTCTCGTCCGCCAGGATTTTGAAAAACGAGCCGATTTCACTTAATCATCAATCTTTGCAGTAATGAAGTACTAAAATAAACATGTCAAATGAAAATAAAAAAGTGCATATTGATGAACATGAAACGGGTTTTCTAGTAGACATTACATCAGGCTAATTTGATTTTTGGGCTCAGCTCATTATTTTTTTTTATTTCACTAGAATTCTTAGCTGCTGTTCTTATATTTAGTTTGTCTTTATTTTAATTGAAGATTTTGTTTGTGGGTTTTGATTTATTGGTTATTTTTAAAACACTTACTTTTTTTTTTAATTTTTTTAAATTCTTTTTTTTTTATCAACTTTTGACATTGGTGTATGCTTCTGAACCTTGTTGTAGAGGCCAAACCATGGCATACAAAGGGGTTTTCAAGCCTTGCTCATCAGCAAAGGTGAAGAAGGGGCTCGCCCAAAATCGAAGTTGAAACAACTGAAACAATAATTTTAGATTTCAGTTGCATCAAAGAAAACATAGTCTATAGAAATAAATGTACAAATATGGGGCAAATCTGAGATCTACAACCCTTATTTACAGGTTATGATAAATCTAAGGCTTTTCGAAGTTTTTTATTTTTTAATATTTTTTTTTTGGTTCTTTGCGTTTTGTTTCTTGGGGATTGCATCCATTCTGTAATAATTGAAATTTTTTGGTTAGCCTCTTAGTGGATTAATTCCACTTTATGTCAGATTAAATAAAAGAAAAACAAGTTTTTTTTAACTGAAGGTAAGGAGCGACATTAAAACTTAAAACGAACAGAAATTATTTTGTATATAAAAGGGGCTGTACCCTCCTCAACGCCTCGCTCTTTACGCTAAAGTATTTTTTTATTGTTTAAAAAAAATATAGTTGAAAGAAAGAGTCTAACTTTAGCGTAAAGAGCAAGGCGTTGAAAGCTTTTTTTGGCTAAATGCCTTTCTCGAAAGTTGCTTAATTTTATTTACGAACGTTTTTATTATGAATAAATATACGTAACTTAAGAATATACTTAAGTAAAGAACTTCTATATTCGTATATTTTTATTACGTATTTTAGGGGGTCCTCTAGTCAATACCTCGCTCTTTACGCTAAAGTTCGAATTTTTTTTTCCAATTCTTTCAGAATGACCCCTTAATCACAAAGACCGTTAATTAGAATATATAGCTCTTATGAGAGTGCTAAAAAAACTTTAGCGTAAAGAAAGAGGTATTGACTAGGGGGGCGAACCCAACCATATACGTAATAGCTTCTGTTCGTTTTAAGTTTTGATGTTTAAAAGTTTTCCAGTTGAAAACTTGTTTTTTTGTTTAATTTCTGATTGTTTTTTAAATAATGCTAGGAAATCTGGCGCCCCTTCATAGCAATGTACCTTACCCCATGTAAACTTCATCCATGGAAAGATCCTCCCACGTAACCCCCCCCCCCCCACTACCAGAATACATTATAGATTGGGGAAAGTTCATAACTTGCAGCCCTTCCCACGGGGACTATGGGGGATAAAGTTATTTTCAAAGACATAGTTATTATGTTTTTCGACCATGCTGAACAAAATGGCTATCTCAAAATTTTGATCGGGTGACTTTGGGAAAAAAATGAGCGTGGGAGGGGCCCCTTTTTTCGAAAAAAGGCAACTTTTCTCAGGCGCGTAACTTTTGATGGGTAAGATTAAATCTGATGAAACTTATATATTTGAAATGAGCATAAAATATGATTCTTTTGATGTATCTATTGGTATCAAAAATTCTGTTTTTTAGAGTTTCGGTTACTATTGCACCAGGTTGCTCCTTATTTATAGTTCGTTACCACGAACTGTTTGATATCTGATCTTTGCACGAACTTAGGCTCCATTTACAACAGATGTTCCACAAATTCTAGCGGAGAACTCAGGGTGCTTAAAAGGTAAGAAATGCATCATACACAGTGCTTGCATTTCAGTATTAAAATGATGACAAACTGTCAAACAGAGATCTTTTTTATTATCCCCCTTAGCCTCTTAGAGCATTTTCGATTTATAACCTATTAATTATGGCTTTCAAATGTGGAATAGTTTAACCTAATAGCGGAATTATTTTAACCTCGCCGAAGATCTGGGAGATGCAGCTAGACGGCATAATAGTAAAATATTGTACTGGCATGTTAAGAAATTGAGAGGGAGCAGTCAATCCGGACTTGGCCCAGTTAAAGATAAGAATGAGGCCACAATTAGCGATAAGGAAAGAATAGGTTTGCTAAGTTAATGTTAAGAAGACTAAGTTACTAAGACTAGGATGAAGATGAATAACGTTGGGTAATGAAAATATTGATCAGGTGGGCAGCTTCACTTACCTTGATTGTATTATTAGTAAATAAGGTGGGAGCAGTGAAGATGTTAAAAGTAGAATAGCCAAGGATCAGGGTGTTCTTTCACAGTTGAAAAAAGTTTGGAAGAATAGGAAGACAAGTCTGCAAACCAAGATTAGAATATTAGAAGGTACAGTGATGACAGTGGTCAAATATGTCTCTGAAGCATGGACGCTCCGAAAAGCGGATGAAGATTTGCTAGATGTTTTCCAGAGAGATTGCTTAAGGATTGTTCTGGGTACCTGGCTGACTGACCGTATTTCAAACAATAGGCTGTACAAAAATGGGGTTCAATACCGCTCTCTAGGGCTATAATGAAAGAAAGGTTCAGGGGACTTGGGCACATTGTGTGGATGAAGGATGACAGATTCCCGAAAATTGTTCTTTTCGGCCAACCGTCTAGGGCTAAACGGAAAGCGGTTCGTCCTCGTCTTGGATGGGAGGACGTCATAAAGAAAGGTTTAAAGGAAACGGTAACTTCGTGGGAGGGTGTAAAAAGGGAGACTTTGAATATATTGGGATGGAGGAGGAGCGTGCCTAGCTGTGTTGGCCTCAGGTGGCTTGGTGCTGCGGTGAGTCGTTAATAGTAGTAGTAGTGGTAGTAACTAAATTCACTGTTCAACACAGATGTTTATTGCTCCCAAGCCCTCCTATACCCTTTTTAGCTGCAGTCTCTTCAAAGACATCTGATCAAAACTCGTTATCTATATTTACAAATTTCACGGATTTTCAACACAGATGTTTATTCATCTGAAAAAGGAGTAAAATAAAATCTGCTTTAATAGTTTGCTGATGTAT
This sequence comes from Artemia sp. Kazakhstan ARC1039, assembly GCA_029168905.1. NCBI lineage: Eukaryota > Metazoa > Arthropoda > Branchiopoda > Anostraca > Artemiidae > Artemia > Artemia sp. Kazakhstan ARC1039. Next base: position 1,782 of record JAQQPU010006468.1, on the reverse strand, counting down.
TGCTTTGACGGTCTGTCAACTTGGCTATTTACGCGCTGTGAAATGCATGTCATGTTCGGAGAAACATTTCACTACTGTATATTACTTATACTGTGGCCACTACTGGTTGATTCAAATTCGTAAAGAATCCGAGCCGGAGTGTCGGTAGGCAGACGTAAAAGATGTCTGAACCAGCGAAGTGTCCGCTTGGCAACCAAAAAAGCTCCTCATCATAGGCAGCGCGCTAGCGCTGCCTAAGTAAAGAACGAAGTGGGCACAATGTGTTTGTTTTTTTTTCTCCATACCCGGGCACTTCGTATCAAAGGAGTCGTCGTAGAAACTTCGAAAAGGGCTCATTCGATTGCAAATTAGAGTGGCTAGCGCCCTTTTTAATAGTCGAAAGTGATTGAAGGGCAACTAGCCCCCCCCC
>JAQQPU010006466.1:26083-42455 GCA_029168905.1 Artemia sp. Kazakhstan ARC1039 | reverse complement strand
ATGAAATATTTCAATCTTTTTGTTAACTAGTTCCGAGGTTTTTGTTTCATTTACGGGTTAGCTCATGTTGTACAAAATGCTGCATGTTTGTGTTCGTGTTTCTTGTATTCCTTATACATAGCATATTCAAATTTTAAAATCCAAATTTCTGTGCAAGTCATCTCAGGCTTTTTCCAATAATTCAGAATTACCGACGGACACATGTTTATAAATTTATTTTGACGGAGGCAATCAGATCGTCCTCAAATGGGGAGAGAAGAGGTCGTAAGAGAGAATTTATTTGAGATTGAGACTTCTTTTGGAGAGTGTAATGAGGAAAGCTTAGAATAGATTGGGATGAAGGAGCAGTGTGTGCAACTCCGTTTGCCTCAGGCAGCTTGGTGCTGCAGTGAGTTGTTAGTAGTAGTAGAGTAGATACCACTGTTATTAACTACTGCCCCCCTCCCCGCTGTCTTTTGAAAAACTCGCTCTTGCTTCCGGTTAATTTTTTTTGCCAATCCTCGTAATTTCTTGTCATTTTTACACTGTATATAATGACCATTCTCTATCTCAACCATTATACAAACCCGGACCTAGATGCGAGTGCGCCGGAGAACATTCAAACAACTATAAACATACGCGACGTTCGATTTTTCACGGGTAGACAAGTCAGATTTCTCTTGAACGAGAAACTTGGCTTCAACATTTTAACACTAAATATTAAAGAAATTAATTTTAAATTAATTTATTCCAGTACATATGTAAAAATCGGTAATTAGTAGTGCAATGTTATTATTAGATGTTTTTAGGAATTACAAGTAGGTTTCGAAGTCTGGAGTTGGTTTCAAAGGCATTTTGAGAAAGTTTCTGCGAAAATACGCGTTCCAGGGTAATATACACTGGACCGCTGATGGCGGATCAAATAGAGGAGTTCTGTGGATTATTTATATACAGTGCCTTTTATGCTGTAAAACAAAATGCTAATAGAATAAAAATAAGTGATTCCACCGGTCTTGAAATGGGGGACTGTTGGACGTAAAGTAGGTGTGAGACGGTAAGTACGGCTATAGTATAGAACTATATAAATAAACCTTATATAAACTATATTTCGAGAGCAAGAATGTTCCAACTTGTTCTCCCTACAACTGATCCCGTCCCCATCCTTAGTATTCTTCTGCCAGAAAGTGTGACACTTGCCAAGTTTTCGCCCAGCGGGTCCATCTGCTTAGGAATGCATATCAAACAAACGAACATAGACATGACTTTGTTGTACAGATTAACTTGGATACAATGTTTTGTTGTCTGCTATTCATTGTTAGCACCCTTTACCTATTTAGATGCACTATACAAGACCTCATCCAGGGAGGGGAGGGGTTTTGATACGAAATATTTGTCCGACTCGTAAAAACGTAACGAAAATGAATATAAACAAACTTTGATATATTTTTTCAGTTTTTAATAGCCCCCTCTCCACAAAAAAAAAATCCTTTTTTAACCCCCCCACCCCTCTAGAAAAAAAAACTAGATGCGGCCCTTGTACTATATACTTTATATTTGAACTGAAGTATTAGTACTAGGGAAGTATAAACTGTTTTGGGGTAATACTGACTTACTAGATTCCAATATGGCTGTTCTACCAACTTGAACTTTTTTAGACACGATTCTGCTACGCTGTGTAGCCTACTATTTTGATTTAATGTTGGCTAGAAGAAATCAAATTACGCTATATTTCCATTGGTGTCTAGGTATAAAGTTTTATCCATATTTCGTAATTAGACGGTTATATCAGTTGTTGTTTGTTTTAGGGGGGGGGGTCAATTTTTGGAACAGAACTAGGGATAAAAGAAAACCAACAGAGAGAAAAATCTCAATGAAAAAAAACAACAAACGAGACTGCGGCCAGTGGAGAGAAAAGACGAAAGATGTAAAACAACGCGGATTTCTCGTGCTGAAGACGCCTTGCTTTGATACAGGCGAAATATCCGCGTTGTTGTACATTTTTCGTCTTTCCTCTCCACTGGCCGCCGTCTCATTTGTTTTTTTTTTTTTTTTTTTCATTCAGATTTTTCTCTCTTGTTTTTTTTTTGTCATGGCTGGCCAGTTCGGCTTAAGATCTTTCAACAAGGGATAAAAAAATGTAAAATAGGTTATTTGGTTAGCAGATGCATTGGAAATATAAAAATTTTCTTCCGAGGTATTTTCTTCCAATGTTCATGGTGATTGAGCCCCGTCCCCCCCCCCCCAAAAAAAAACTCTTTTTCAAGGAATGGCTGTAAAAATGCAGATGAATTGATTATTTCTCCTAAAAAAAAAAAATACAAAATATTTCTTCAGCTCATACATTGGCTTCAAATACAAGTAAAGAACCGATAACTCCCTATCCCTGAACGTAAATTATTTTGGTAGATCTCCCCCTGCAAATTTTTATTAAAATTATCTTTTTCTTAGTAAAAAACCAAAACTACCAAATCTCAAGATTATGCGGAAGTTTCCTGTAGAACACTGCCAGTCTATAGACTGGCAGTTATATACCCCTGTTTTCTTGATATGTACTATTTGTTTCATTATATATATTTTTTTTTCAGGTAAATTTGGTTATTCTTGTGATGGCTCTTCATATAGCAGCATCATCAACAAAATCGCCAGAAGAAAACTCAGCGTTCACAAGGTAGTAAATCATATTATGCCAAATCAGAGACATTACAAATAATGTATAAAATAGCTAATAGAATGATTTTATTTTGTACCCTCCCCTTCCCCTCAAAAAAAGCTTGTAACATGGTTGTTTGGTGAAATATATCGATTTTATACTTCTAATAGTTTAAAAAGTCAAACCGATTTAAATTTTATCGTACCGTAGGCGCACTGATTTAATTTAATTTAGGCGCACTGACTGACGTAGGCGCACTGACTTTTAAATTTAATTTATTAGCATTAATTAGCTTTAATTTATTTAATTATAATTTGTATTTAATTATAATATTGTTTTTAATTAATTACCTTTATCAGTTTTTAATGACCATATATTAGCTTCTGCATAATTGAGCTCAAAGCCCAACTGAGTGCAAAAAAGTTTGATAAAGTACCAAAAAGTAGAGAATGCAATAATACGACCAAGGTCGTATCCAGGGTGGGGGATTTGACCCCCACCCTCCGAAATGTTTTTCAACTCGTAAAAACACAGGAAAAATGAATATAAAAAAAGTGCTGAGTTTTTTTAAATCTTTTTTTTACCCCCTAAAAAAAAGAATCCTTGATAGGGCCCTGGGCACGGCATGATTAATAGACACACACAAAAAAATGTTAGATGAAAGGAAATAAAGAAAAGATGCCAACCTGAACTTAAAAAGAAACAAAATAAAAGTCGATGAAAAACGAATAACTAAAATATAAGAAGGTTGAAACCAAAGGAGAATTAAATCAAAAGCAGAAATTCACAATACTACAACATCAAATAAATATCTACACCATCACTAAAAAGAAAATACACAGGGGTACTTAGTATGAAATACTGATTTCCAATGCTTTTTAATAGCAATATTTTCAAGAAAATTATTTCATGTAATTTTTATAAAATTAGGCTACAGTGTCACGTATCAGGCGAAAAATTTGGAGGACTTGGTCTTGACACAAATAAATAAAATATAGATAAATTGTATAACGCATGGCAGCCAAAAGCAATCCACATTGACTTTGAATTGTCAATTCGTCAATGAAGTAATATACCGAATGTTGTAATAATTATATATAAATTGTGTAACAATAAAAAAAATTGTATAAAAAAAAATGTGTAATAACAACGAAAGGAATAAATATAATAAAGCTACTATTATGCTGATTGAATAAAAGCTATAAGTGGCTTCTTGAGTAACTTTGAAATGATTTGATGCTACTGTTACAACTACTTCTAACAACCTACTGTATTCGCACGTCACCTAAAGCCATTACAGCTGTTCAGCTCCTCCATTCCAATTTATTTAACGTTCCATCTATTGAACAAAAACATATAGATTTTTTTTCCACCGCTGATGAATAGTCTCTTATGAGGTGATCAAGATCAAAGTGTATGACGTCAGTTTTTTTGTACAAAAGTTTTTCTAGCGATTCATCGTTTTAAATTTCCAAGGGTTGACAATTTTAGTATTATGGTACACATTAAAAAAAAAAGGTTTTGTTCAAATTTTAAGACAAAGGAGATTTAGGACCATTTTAAGACTTGCAAGTTATAATTGGCTTTTTTGCCTTGGTCCCCTTTGCAGTGAGGGATTTGCATCATTTGCCTGTTTGTCTACCTATTATTAATTTCCAATGTATTTCAGGGTACGACAAATTTGTTTTTATATCCGCTAAGGAGAGGGTCGTGAAAGTAAAAATAGGATGTTTCAGCGCGCTGATCTTCTTGGTGAAGGATTAGAAACATCTGCAAATTGCTTTGCCTTATATTTGATTACATAATTGGGAAAACAGTATTCAGAGAAACATGAGGGATTTTTAATTAAGAATTGGCTTTTAGATTATTAATTAAGATTTGGATTATTTAAGACTAATTAAGATTTGGTTGTTAGACGACCGTTGTCTTGAAGAATTAGCGTTTATTTTTCTTTAGCACTGAAGCTTTAAAAGCCCCTCACCCCCCAAATGTTCTTAAGACATTTTTGCTATTGAAGATACTGCTACTACTAACAACTCACTGCACCACCAAGCCACCTGAGCCCAACACGAATACGCACGCTCCCCCTCCAACCCAATTTATTTAAAACCTCCCTCTTTACACTCTCCAACGAAGTTACATGTTCCCTTAAATCAGTCGTTAGGACCTCCTCCCACCCAATTCGTGGACGACCTCCTTTTCGTTTGGCCCTAGATGGTTGGCCAAAAGGGAGGATTTTTGGCAATTAGCCACCCTTCATCCGCAGAACGTGTCCTAGCCATATCAACGTTTCTCTCATTATAGCCCTAGAAAGTGGGATAGAACCACAAAATATTTAATCACTGAAAATGAATCCTTTAAAATGTTTTATGAAAATAGCGTTACTGTTTCATTCTTAAAAATAGAATCTTGTTTTTTAATTGGAAATCAGTTCCCGATGGTTTTACGATTGCTCTTGGAAATGTCAACGTTAACCCAGATCAGTTCCTTACATACCTTGGCCTTCTATCAGTTCAACTCTAAAAACAACCTACCGAATGCTTATCGCGGATGTACAGAAGCGAATTGGTTTTGCATATCGTAAAATTGTTTCAAATAAGTTAATATTCAAAAGAAAGTTTTAGCTCGCCTTTATAATTCAATTGTCCTCTCCCACTTCTTGTATTTGAGTCCTTTTTAGAGAATTAGTCCTGAGATCGATAAACGTATACTTCGATCTGTTTTCTAAGTATGATAAATTTCTGCTTCGTCTCCCACTTTGGTCCCGAAATTCATCTCTTAATAGGAATTATAATATAACAGACCCAACTTTAGCCATCCTTAATCAGGTCTCGAAGTTTAATAAGAATATTGAAAACCGTCCGTGGTTTGAACTCTCCGCCAGTAGAACTCGGTGCGTTTGTGTTTTGCCATGGTTTAACCAGTCTTTTCGTGTTAGTGAGTGTTAATTACGGATACATTGTGTCTAGACGCTTCCTTTTCTTGTATTTTAATGTACTCCGTCTCTTTTGTTTTCTTTTGACGGGTAATAAAATAATAATGTTATTATTATTATAGTCTGAATGAGAAGCAAAGCTGGCATAATCCTTTTCCAAAATTGTATAAAAATGATGTCATTTCACTTGTTGATAGATTGTCTATCATCTATCCATCCTAGGGCAGAATTAAGGTAGATAGGCATGGACTAAGGATAATTCAAATAGTTTATCAGTTCTATGAGCCATTTGAAGGCAAAGGGAGACCCTAAATAAAATGTGTTCTAAGATTTATGACTGACCATGTCCATCATAAGGGGGAGGAAGCGGGAGAGTGGACGAAGAAATTCAACATTAGTGTGGAGAAGAAGGGGCAAATGATTTTTTGTTTCCAATTCAGACAAAATCATTTTTTTGTACTATAACCTGCTGTGGTATTTATAAATTATGTACGGTAAATTGGAGAGGAGATTTTAATTTTTCCCTGGACGGTGAGAGGTAAATCGAAAAAAACTATGTGCATCCAGGTCATAGAAATGGCATGTCTGCAATATCTTCGGAAATGCCTAGGGGATGACTTGTAAGGGGATAATTGTATCTTTTAGGTATTGTTGTAGCAAGGAAGGGGGAGAGTGGACGAAGGAATAAAAATAATAATACCTCCTTCCTTTTTCTGATTTAGATTCAGAGCCGTTACTTTGCCTAGCTCCTGCATTCACAGACATGAGTGAAAAAAGACGCTAGATTGAAGATTGGAATTAACAAATTAAAAAATAATAACGAAACAAGATTGTGAATTTACTGATACGAGACTCACATTTAGGTAGTTGTTTGTTTTTTAGAGGGGGGGGGGTATTATTGGTAGGCAGTCTCCTGGAAACCCAAGATATTCTTTATTCATGTAAATATATTTTATAATCCATTTATATAATCTATTAGCTTACCCGTCGCGCGCTTCTGCGGTCTCAAAAGAAACAAAATTCAAGGACACAAAAATCAAATTTGTGACTATGCAACATAAGATATTATGTTACTTTGGCAATGTTAAGTTTTGCACCAGCCTTTGGTTGGTTTAGCCGAAAAAAAGTTTTCTAGAAGATTTTATTTCTTCTCCATCGATTAAAACCTGTTTTTCACATTACGCGGTGTATTCCCACTCAGGTAATCCCGCATCACTTTTGAAAATTCTCCCGGAGTATCCTCTTATTTAGTAAATTCTTGTCCGGAAAATTCCCTCCCATGGAAATTTCTGCCATTTGTATTGCTCCACGCGTAAAATCCCCCTTTCAGAATATTACCCCCAAAAAATCCCCTCTAGAAAGTTCTCCCCAGATAAAATATAAAGACCGTATTTTTAGATTTAAAAGTATCTGGAATTTAGGCTTCAGCGGTTGTTAGATAGTTGACATTCAGAAAACGTAAATAATGTAAACGAAAGCAACTGGCAAGCCTTTTTTTAGGGGTTTCTAATTTCAGTCAGTACAAAAAGTGTCAGAAATAAAAAGAGGGGGAGGTGAAAAAGTTATAGACTTAAAATCTTCACATTTATACTCAACAACCTCCTGAAGTTTCTTACCGATTGGATGAACAGTGTATTAATTCATACAGGACACACAGACAGACATACATTCGTTTTTACTTATATTAATTAAAAAAACTTTTTCCACAAAATAAGTTTTTCAAAGAAAAGTAAAGAACTCCATTAAACAAAAAATGAGCAAAAATAAAATCAAATAATCTACCAAGCTCGAAACTACCACAAATCACCATCGATAAATAAATGAACCCCAAAACGAACAGAAATCAAAATAAATAACCGAGTCAAACTCAAAACGAGCAGAAATTAACATAAGTTGGGCGCAAATACCCCTATGCCTTCCCAAGGTCAGAACAAAATTTGCACTATACTGAAAAAAATACAATTGAATGTGCATTGTCAGTTTAATATACATATACTCATATTTAGTAATCAAAATGTTAAAATTATTTGATTTATTAAGTTATAAAAGTAAAAACATTTATATTTTTTTCAGAAAAGTGCAAATTTTGTTCTGGCCTTGCGAAGACATAGGGAAAAAAATTTATTTTGTGGAAAAAGTTTTTTTTAATTAATTTCTGTCCGTTTTATATTGACATAGTCTTTTCAGGGAAAAAGAAAATAACACTTTAAATCTTTCCGTTTTTTAAGACTTTATAGTTTGGCCTGCTATTTGTATGCTGGAGAAAAATTTTCAGCAATTTTTAACAACATACACCATTTTAAAAATCTGGACACAAATAGTACTGTTTAACTTAGTTTCATACCTCCTCTAGTTGACCTGAAATGGAAAACTCGATACTATTCGCAAAAAAAATCTGTTTTCTTTCTTTGATACCTTTGATACACTTACACTATTTTGATTTGGTTATATTTTAAGAGCAAAATTTGCCTCGAAAATTTGAACATAATACCCTCAGTCATTCTTGGGATACTGCTGAGATGCCTTATTGGGAATTAGCATTATCACAGTGCATTTTGATTTAATCTTAAGGCAACATTTAGTTTTTAAACTAAATGGGCAAATGGGAGGGTGGGAGTGGAAGGGGGATTAGTTGCCCTCCAATCACTTTCGACTATTAAAAAGGGCATCAGCCCTTTCTATTTTCAATCGAATGAGCCCCTTTCGAAGTTCCCACGACAACTCCTTCGATACGAAGGGCCCTGGTCTAAAGAACAACAACAACAACAAAATTACTAATCACTTTCGACTGTAAAAATGGGCTCTAGCCCTTTGAATTTCCAATCGAATGAGCTTTTTTTGAAGTTTCTACGACAACACCTTCTATAAAAAAAATTATATGCCCCCTGGGTATAACTTAAAACCCTTGCCCTGAGGGTTGTGGGGGAGTATCCTCCTTAAAACCATATTTTCTATCTGGAAATCAACTGCGCTGAACAAAATGGCTATCTCAAAATGTTTATTGGATGTGTTTGGGGGAATGATGGGCGTGAAGGGGGGCTAGTTGCCCTCCAATCACTTTCGACGATTAAAAAGAGCACCGGCCCTTTGAATTTCCAATCCAATTAGCCTTTTTTGAAGTTTCTACGACAACCCCTTCTATAAAAACATTATATGCCCCCAGGGCATAACTTAAAACCCTGGCCCTGAGGGTTGTGGGGGAGTGTCCTTCTCAAAAACATATTTTCTATCTGGAAATCAATCTCAAAATCTTGATTGGATGTGTTTGGGTTAATGATGGACGTGGGGGGGGCTAGTTGCCCTCCAATTACTTTCAACTATTAAAAAGGGTACTAGCCCTTTGAATTTCCAATCGAATGAGCCTGTTTTGAAGTTTCTACGACAACGCCTTCCATAAAAACCTTATATGCCCCCAGGGCATAACTTAAAACCCTTGCCCTGAGGGTTGTGGGAGAGTGTCCTCCTCAAAAACTTATTTTCTATCTGGAAATCAACTACGCTGAACTAAATGGCTATCTCAAAATTTCGATTGGGTGTATTTGGGGGAATGATGGGTGTGGGGGGGCTAGTTGCCCTCCAATCACTTTCGACTATTAAAAAGGGTACTAGCCCTTTGAATTTCCTATTGAATGAGCCTGTTTTGAAGTTTCTACGACAACGCCTTCTATAAAAACTTTATATGCCCCCGGGGCATAACTTAAAACCCTTGCCTTGAGGATTGTGGGGGAGTGTCCTCCTCAAAAACACATTTTCTATCTGGAAATCAACTACGCTGAACAAAATGGCTATCTCAAAATTTTGATTGGATGTGTTTGGGGGAATGATGGGCGTGGGGGTGCTAGTTGCCCTCCAATCACTTTCGACTATTAAAAAGGGCACTAGCCATTCCAATTTCCAATCGAATGAGCCCTTTTCGAAGTTTCTACGACGACTCCTTCGATACGAAGTGCCCGGGTATGGAGAAAAAAAAACAAAAAAACACATTGTGCCCACATCGTTCTTAACTTAGGCAGCGCTAGCGCGCTGCCTATGATAGATTTTAATAATGAATTAAATCACACAATCCTAATTATAATAAAATGTTGTTGTTAGTTATCATTTTATTTTTATTAATTGGATAAATAGGAATTTACTAATATGACATATTAAGATAATTAGGAAACTCAGTTTTATTTATGCTCTTAAAATAAGACACAGAATTCAATTTTTTACATAAAACTTTACTATATATAATTGTTAACTTATGAGTTATGTTCCCTAGTTCCCTGTAACCACCCGTAAACATACAGATTGCATTCTTCCATATTTCGCTAATAGTTGTTTAATCTCATGGTAGAGGACCGAGTTGAAACACTCGGGGAAAATTTTATCCTGGGGGGAGGTTGGGAGAGTGATAAGGCGACATAGAGTGTTTGCTATTTTCCACTTTAGACCGCTGACTGGAAAATTAATTTGCTCCCCCTAGGATTTTCAAATTGATTCCAATGGTTTTTAAAGGCCTTGTCCCTATAAATGAGGTTATAATGTAATATATACTAATTGTCTTCCAGGCGATGGGTGAAGGGCTCACTAGCTCTTGTCTTTATCATGGGCATAACTTGGATGTTTGGCATGCTCACATTTATACCCGATATCTGGCCTCTTTACTTATTTGGAACTTTGAACGGTTTACAGGTAACAGCAGAATTTTGTGTAACTCCCTCTGTTTTGGTCAATCTTTATTTATTCTTTTCTTAAGTATTTCTTCCATTATAACATTTTTTTTAGTTTCTATTAGTGCACTCAATATTCAATTACCCAGGTTCAACTAAAAAAAAAAAAAAAAAAAAAAAAAAAAAAAAAAAAAAAAAAAAAAACTAAGAAGTCCAATTGGTGAAAATACTAAACAAAAGACTACCTAATATATTTATAGTGCAGTTGTATATTTATATCATTCTTTCTGTCTCTTTATCTTTTTTCTCCCTCTCCCCTTCTCTCTCTCTCCCTCTCCATGTCCCTCCCACTCTCTCGCTCTCTCTCCTCCCCCCCCCCCCCTCTCTCTCTCTCTCTCTCTCTTTTCTTCCGTTCCTATATTTTTAGCTTTTAGTTGTCAATCTTTATTCATTACACAATTTTCTTCATATTATTCTTCGTTTTAGGGAGTTTTCATTTTCATATTTCAATGCATGCTGAATGAAAGAGTAGTCACTAAGATCAAGCGGGCGGTGTCAAGATCAAAGCCATACAGTGACTTGAGAAATACAAGTTCCAAGGTGCAGTTTATTCTTTTAACTTTCGTCTTTTCTCGTCACCTTCTTTTCTTTTTGTCTTTTCTATTGCTATTCTGGCAGCTGAAATTCTGGTGCCAGTATTTTTTCTTTATTCGTAGCCAAGTTGTTATATCATTATAATTCTTTATTTTTAAAATCTATTCGCTTAGCAGAGTGGTCAAGGAGTTTTCAGACTTTTTTTAGAAAGACCAAGATACAATCTAGAAATTTGATACTATGACCCTGTTTAACATCATAACATCATATCAGCTTCGATAACTCAACATGTGGTGCGTTCCGAAACAAATCATTTGAAGGAGAACGGCTGATATGATCGGCTGATGCTGCTGATATCGGCTGATATGAACGGCTGATGCTGATATGATAGGACGAAGCTGATATGATCAGCTTCGATAACTCAACATGTGGTGCGTTCCAAAACAATCATTTGAAGGAGAACGGCTGATAGTATCAGCTGATGCTGCTGATATCGGCTGATATGAACGGCTGATGCTGACATGATATGACGAAGCTGATATGATCAGCTTCGATAACTCAACATGTGGTGCGTTCCAAAACAAAACATTTGAAGGAGAACGGAAAGATTGAAACACATATTTTTTGGGGGGCTTTTAAAAACCAGATTTATTTACAAGACGGCTTTCTTGGGTCAAGAAGAAAGAAGATATAGAGGGAAAAAAAAAGACAGAACGATGGGGGAAAACGCAACTATGGTTGTCCACCAATCCGTTCTAGCATACTTGGCTCATCAACAATTCTTTTCTCTCATTCAAGAATGATTTTATGGCGCGTATTGTTGGTTAAAATGAGCAACAATCCTGTGAACTGGTTTTTTTTTCAGTTTGAGTTATGACATTAGAAAGTTGGCAATCATAAAGCATCCACTGTAACTCTAATTCTTGTATCCGTCTTACTTTCACCCCAGCTTGTCCAAGAAGTTAAAAAATTCTCCATTTTCTATGTGTTTTGAATTCGAGGAAAAAAGACCATTGGTATATTCATTTCCTAGAATTAATAAGTAAACAAAAATTCTGTAAAAAAAAAAAAAACTACTCCACTGTGCAGCATAACTTCTCCAATAGAGCTATGGACTTACGGCGGCTGCTTTATAATTACACAAATTTTTAAAAATTTCGGAAGTTCTCCGGGGTATTAAAGAAACTTAGTATATATTTTCATGTTTTATATAGAAAGTAATTTCTATATCAAAGGATCTTTGTCATAACTATTTCAAAGAAAGAAATAATTTGTTTTCCAAACTTATAAAGATCTTGGTTTTGATTTAAAACCAAAATTTTTATTCGCGAAACAGATGAAAATCAAATAAGTTGGGAGAAACAGATTGAACCGAACGGTAGGACTTACTTAGGCTGGAATGATGAACTGTATATCTAAGAGATACGAAGTTTTCATATACCGTCTTTTGCATTACTTCAGCCGATCCCTCCTACATAAACGTAATTTGAAGCAAAGCCAAAGTCTTTCAAGGTCTCAAAATCTATTTATTTTTTATTTTAAAATTTTTTTTAAATATCCTTGGGATGTCATTTTTTTTCTTGAAAACTCGTGCTCCCCCCCCCCCTGGGTTCTAATCTGGGTTCTAATAGAAGAAATGGGTGGTTTGAACATTTTAGACTTAAATTCGCTGTACTTTATTTACAAGTTGGGCTTACCTAGCCTCTAAAAGATGTAAAGCGTTTAAAAACTTCGAATTTTACTGAAAACTGACTTATTTTCTATTTTAAATTTTTATTCTTTTTACTAATAGAAAAGATTTCGACACCTGTTCGAAATATTTATGCTTCATTGAGTTTGCGCTTGTTTGACTTGCACTTTATTGAGTATGGTCTAACAACTCAATAGATATAAAAAAAAACAATTGCCAGGGAATTTCCTTTTTTAGGGCTATTTTCTAGAATGGATGGATGGATGATAGACAAAATCTAGCAACAAGTGAAATGACATCATTTTTTATACAATTTTGAAAAGGGCTTATGCCAGCTTTGCCTCTCACTCAGACTACCTGTCTTAGCTTTGTCTCCAATTGGCCAATGGCTTGATGGCAACTTGATTTTAATTCAAAATCTAGTTGCCTCAAGCCATTAGCCAATTGGAGGCAAAGCCAAGACAGGCAGTCTGAGTGAGAGGCAAAGCTAGCATAAGCCTTTTTCAGAATTGTATAAAAATGATGTCATATTCACTTGTTGCTAGATTTCCTCTATCATCCATCCATCCATCCTAGGGTAGAATTAAGGTAGATAGCCATAGAACTAAGGGACGTTTTGGTGTCTCAAATACGTTTTTTTTTCTTAAAAAAAATATGCCCCCCCCCCCTCTCTATTGTTATTAATTTTGTTGGGATCCGAAAGATAAAGAAAAGAAAGAAAAGGACAATTAATATAGATAAGGGCACTTAAAATGAAATATAGAAAAATGCGTTAAATTATTCAATAACTATGAAAAAAAAATAATTTCCCAGCAATAAACAAAGTCTGAATGTCTCCGATTCACGTCTGTAAGGCTTTATCAAGGAAAAAAAATGAAAAGCAATGACAGCAAACTAACAAACATGAACAAACTACATAAAGAAAAGGGGGAAAACACAAATTCTACACAAAAACCAAAAGAAAGCAGAACAACAGAAAGAACTTACATCATAATGCCATCCAATATTCAACTTCATTCAACAATATTCACCATTGTTGCTGTTGCACCAAGCAAGGCTAACAAGGCAAGACATATCAGGTCTTTAATTTCATTGTATCTTCCCCCTTTTGTAAATTGTTTGCCGATTTGTGGTGTTCCCTAGACGGAGTAAAACTGAAAATTTACTCTTTTTCATTTTTACTTGATATTCAATGTATTATAATTTATTATTATAGAAGTATAATAATATATCAATTTTAGTTAATTATAGGTTAATTGCATATTATATAAATTATTTATGTTGTTTATAAATCAATTTTACAATTGTATATCAATTTCAATTTAATTATTAATATAATTAATTTATAACAGCATAATTTACTATAATAAATGATTTATTATAATTTCTATTATAAATTTCAGGTCAAGAGAGACACAACGACTGCAAATCACAGAAGACAAACTCTTGTTTCCCGCGTTCCATCTAATAGTTCAGGTGGAAAGAACTCTCTCAGAAATCAAGCTACTGACATCAAGGATAAACAAGGTAATACAGAACTAGGCCCGCATTGATTACAGTCTGTATATCTGCAGCTATTGCCTGCATCTGCAGGCCGTAAATCTATAAGCCAAAATTTTATTAATTTATCAAAAAGAGAATCAACTCACATTCCTTCTCATTTAAAGAAAAGAGAAAGATCAATTGAACGTCTTAACACAAATTAGATCAGTAGACAGGTTGCCTTAATTGCTAGGTAAAATATTATTGCCCAGTCTGAATTTTGAGCCATTTTTATTTGCTTGGCTTATTCAAATGTTCAGTCATTTCGTGTTGTTCAAGCACGTTTTACTTCAAAAGTTTAGTTTTTTATAAATACATTTTTACTTCCCTTTTCTTGAGCGCTAAGGACGGCTTGGTGGAGGTCTTTGCCGAAACATCTGTTTTGTCTTTTCATTGTGATATCCACCTGATATAATATCTCAGGTAGATAGAATTTTTGACAAAATCAGGCCATTGAGGCCATCGAAGATAATTAAGTTAACACTTCATAGCTTGTTCCAGGCCTACGCTGCAAAAAGCCTGCAAGCTGGATATCTGCCGCTATTGTCTTTTGTTGCAGGCAACAAGCAAATAACTGATTAGAGAAAAATGTTCAAACCTTATCAAATAACTCATTTAGAAAAAAAATCTGAAATCATGTTTCTTATGAAACAGTTCCTGGTAACGAACTGTAAGTAAGGAGCGACCCTACTCAATAGTATCCGAAATTCTAAAAAACGGAATTTTGATACCAATAGATATATCAACAGAATTAGGTTTTTAGGCTGATTTCACATATATAAGTTTCATTAATTTTAGTCTTACCCATCAAAGGTTACGAGCCTGAGAAAATTTGCCTTATTTTTAAAAACAGGGGGAAACACCCCTTAAAAGTCTTAGAATCTTAATGAAAATCACACCATCAGATTCGGCATATCAAAGAACCTTATTGTATGTGTTTCAAGCTTCTATCTGCAAAAATTTGGAATTTTATATTTTTTGCCAAAAGAAAGATCACGAATGCGTGTTTATTTTTTTAGTTTTTTTTATTATTATTATTATTCCCAGGGGTGATTGTATCATCCAGTGGTCCTAGAATATCGTGAGAGGGCTCATTCAAATGGAAATTAAAATTTCTAGTGCCCTTTTTAGGTGACCAAAAAGATTGGAGGGCAACAGTTTATAGCATGTCTACATTGTTATACGGCCTGCTGGTCGTTGATGACTCTTTAGTATTCATGCCATAGCCTGCAAACTTTTGTGGAAAGAACAACAGTTTTACACTAAATTTGAAAACAATTATTTGTTTCGTGGCCAAAGACAACGGAATGCTATATACAATAAATAAGTTAATAAAAGAGCGTAGAACGAAAACACTAGGGAAAATTTCAACCATCGAAAACCAGAACATGATGGAAAAATATTGACCAAGACCTCCCATCAGCTGTTCTCAGTGCAAAAAAAAACCTGAAGTATTAGTACTTAATACGTATTACCAGATTAAATACAAATCCTTAACATTGATTATTTAAATCTCAAATATTTCATAAACAATATTCTTACATACTAACAACTCGGCAAAGACCTCTACTAAGCTGGTCTCAGTGCAAAAAGACGGTAAGCGCTAAATTGCATAAAATTAATTTTTCTCTAACGGGATTAGTTTCCTGGAGAAAAAATAGTACCAATTTAAGGCCAGAGAACCTTAATCATTAAATCGTTGCCCGAGGGTATCTTCGCTTTCTGAAATCGTGTAAATAAGGTGGTGCTCGGCAAGCGTGGTGTAAAAGTACCAATCGTGGCAAAAAATGTGCCAAGCGTGGTAAAAACTGTACGAATCGCGGCGGGAATTGTGCCAAGCGTGGTGGAAACCGTCCCAAGCGTGGCGAAAACTGTGCCAAACGTGGTAGAAACTGTACCAAGCGTGGTAGAAACCGTGCTAAACGGGGTGGAACGTTGCAGCACACGTTATGTTTTGAGATGTACCCAGCTGGTGGAAAGTGAGTGCCCTCTCACAATCACAAGTCATAACAGGCACCAGGATTATGCACTGGAACTTTTATTCCATTGACTAAGACTAGCGGTATAAAATCAAGTAGTTTTACGGTGATACGAATCGTGCAATAAATAAATATCTCATTGAAAAAAATTGTTTTTTACTAACAACTTGGCCAGGGCCTTTTCTTAGCTGTTCTCAGTGTAAAAAAAAAGAAAAATATTACATAACATGAAATTAAGAGGTTTTAAGATAACCCATAAGCTTACATTTATTCATTTTGTCGTCTGCCAGATCTTCAATTAGTGGATTTAATACATTAAAGTGATTAGTGCTATGTACGAGAATAACACTG
>JAQQPU010006466.1:0-25683 GCA_029168905.1 Artemia sp. Kazakhstan ARC1039 | reverse complement strand
ATCCACCAGGTAAAAGGTAAAGGTAAAGAATATGGCATTGGACTTTAGAGTCCCTACCGGTGGTGCTGATCTCCGTTTCTTGGCCCTTCAGCCAGGAAGTGCAATGGGGGGTTTGGGGCCAACCATCCTGGGCTTCCGCACACACTTCCTGTTTACCTTCCCCAGATTTCTCCAGGTACCCATTACTCCAGTACCCAGAGTCGACCCAAGTTGGGTCAACTCTGGCTGAGCTTACAGAGACACGCCACTGACCCGAAGGTTATACGTCGCAGTAAGATAAGCTTTTTTAGTCCCAAGTATGGTCTAGGCCAAAATATTTGAATTTTTTGGTGTTTTAGCGGGCTAAAAACAGGTCTTTGCTGATTCCATTTTAATTCTACGTCTCTTTTCTTACACTGTTTGTCCATCATTGTCTTACCCATCTTGCCCAGTGCAATCTTTGAATGTGGGAATAAATAACGCAATGTTTAGTCTATGTCCGTGCATCTCTTCTTCTTTGTAAGGCCGCGTGTGATAGCAGATTAACATGTCAAATATAGGATTTCACACCGCAGAATGACCCTTGAAAAAAAAAACAGACTGAAGGTCACGTATACGACATAACCACAAGAGTATGGTCACATAATATAATATTCGGAAAGATCACACACTTGATGGTTTAGTCACACATATTTCAATGTAATACATCCATTGTTCGTTCAATGTCTTGTTTGTCGGTAAAACTAAAGTTGGTGATAATGGTAGATGGTAATAAGCTTACCTAAGCTGTGGATGTCGACAGGACCTGTGCCTGTCATCATCAGGTTCGAATTCCCATCAGGCTCAAAGGAATAACATAGTTATTTAAACTTGGCACTTGAAATTCTGTCAAACCAATTGAGGATAATGGTTTTTATTCTTCTAATTTTTGCAGTAGCTTATTTTGTTTCTATCTTTGAACTCATTAAGCGTAATATTAAGCAATTTAAAAGAGCCAACAGAGAAACTTTTAGGGATAACTTCCCCAGGAAGATCATTCTAGATCAAAGGGCAACGTCGAATGAAGCTAATTATTGTTTTGTTTATTTTTTTGGAATTCTTTGGTTCAAAAGAATGTCATAATGTCATCATCAGGTTCAAAATCCCATCAGGTTCAAAGGAATTTGAACCTGATGATGATAGACACAGGTCCTGTTGAAATTATCGTTTGAAGAAAAATCAAGACCTGACATCCACAGCTTAGGTAATCTTATTACCATCTACCATTATCATGTATAAAAGTCAGGTTGGCCTCAGAGATATTACTAAAGTTAGTGCTTGGCTCTTTGGATCCAAAGTCGGGAGAGCAGCTTCGTATTCGTGAAACCAGAAAAAGGTACTTGTATGATATACATCCTACCTCTCAAGTTGTTCATTCATTGACGCATCTTAGAGCTGTTTTTTTTTTTCGTTAGTTTATTTCAGCTTAACGGGAGACAAGTCAAATAGAAGTGACAGAATATATGGAAAATATATAATTTGAGCTGTATATTTGCACATTAGGGGGAGGGTGGGGGTAAAGTGTTTGGACAGTGTGAAGTTAGAAAACAATTCTTATCACATAATGTGCAGAATAATTGTACGTAAAACATTAGGCATGCAGACCCGCTATACTTTACCCCCACACCCCTAATTTGCAAATATATAGCCCAAATATGTTTCTAAAGTATTGCATTTGTATGTTACTTTGGTAAATTTCATTAGGATTGGGTGTCAGAGAAACATATTAGAAAAACATTAGGTAGGGCGTATATCATACAAGTACCCAGAAAAATTTAAAGTTTTCTTAAAACGAGAACTACGATTGCTAATTGTGGTACACAGGCAACTCGGTGAAGTAAGGTAAAATGACAAGAATGTGCATCCATGTATACAGATCATTAGCGAGATTATTACTTACTAAACCTGTTATTCTCCTCTGCTGACACATTACCTCCACCCTTCTCTCTGCTACATGGCTCTCTACCTATGATAAAATACATTTTAAACGCTTAATTTTTTAACTTTAGTACATGAAAAATTATTAAGACTGCAAGGAATAAAAATTTGTATATCCATAAATCCTTAACTGTCAATACACATTCATTTGTTTTTTGTTTTTTTTCCAGTAAAGTACAAATTATATTCTGGTCTTCAAAAGACACGAGGGGTAACAGGCATATTCATGTTAATTTCTGCTCGTTTTGAGTTTGACTCGGTTATTTATTGTAATTTTTGTTTGTTTTGGGTTTGATTTAGTTATCGATTGTGATTAGTGTTTGTTGTGTTCTTGGAAGCTTATTTGACTTTTATTTCTACTCATTTTTGGTTTAATGGAGTTCTTTACTTTTCTTTGAAAAGATTTTTTTGTGGGGAAAGTTTTATAAGTCAATTTCTGTTCTTTTTTTATTCATATAGGGTTTTTCATGGGAAAAGAAAACAATATTTTAAGTCTTTTAAGTTTTTTTTTTACAAGAATTCATTGTTTACTTGCTATTAGAATGTTGGAAAACAGATTTTCAGCAATTTTTGACAACATGTACCGTTTTAAGATTCTGGACACAAATAGTTAAATTTAGTCTTATACTTCCTCAGGTTCACCTGAAAAATTAAACTTAATATCATTCCCGAAATTTTTATCTATGCTCTTTGACAGCCTGGATACACTTACACTGTTTCTATTTATTTAAATTGTAAGAACAGAAGTAATAATACCGTAGACCTGAAAGCTTCAACTTAAGATCCTCAGTCCTTTTTGGGATGTTGCTGAGGTGTCTTATGGCAACCAGCATACACACAGTGTCTTTTGATTTAGTTTTAAATCTATATTTAGTTTCAAAGGATAATGGGAAATTTCGGAACTGTGGGGGGTTCACATACCCAATGTCCATAAAGAAAAAGTTACTGGACCGTTCAACTATGATGATTAAAATGGCAATCTAATTATTTTGATTGGGTGTATTTGGAAAATTAATAGGCTTGGAAAGGGGGATGTATGCCCTCCAATCACTTTTGGCTCTTCAAAAGGGTACTAGAACTTTCAATTTTCAATCGCATTAGCTCCGTTAAAAGTTTCTATGATACTGCTATTTATGATAGCAGTGTGCTGCCTATGATATTAATTATATGCCCTTTTGAAAACCTGCTTGCATACAGCTTTTTCGTTTAATTCAAAACGAAGCTCCTCCTGAATGTTCTCTGAAAGTTTCACCCTTATAGCCTTAGCGTCATTAGTTACAACAATCGTAGTAGTAGTATTAATAGTATCCGCCGAGACTTACCCTGAATCAAAATCAGCCACAACTTAATAAAAGGTCAAACTTTATAAAGTAAGCCGTTCTTGAGATATTGCTGTGTCACCCTTTTGACAATCTACATGCTCATACTTCGTTTTGATTTAGTTCAACATCTTCCTAAATATTCATTTAAAGCTCCACCATAATAGCCTTAGCTTGCATAGTAGCAATAGTTATAGTGGCAGTAGTAGCATTAATAGGAACAAACACACGACACCTTTGGTTGTCTTCAACATCCGTCTTAAGACACGGTTGAAGTTTCAACTTAATACCATAAACCGTTCCTGAAGCATTGCTGATACGCTCTCTTAACAAACTGTATGCGCATAGTGTGTTTCGATTAGGTTCAATACTGTTTCACTATTCTCCAATATTTTTGCTTTAATACCCTTAGCTTTTGTATCAGTAGTAGGAGTGCCAGCAGTAATAGCAGTAGTAGTAGTAGTAATATAATTAATAGCAGTAGCTTTAGTAACAGTAGTAGTAGTAGCAGCAGTAATAGTTATAGCGATAGCAGTAGTAGTAGTAGTATGAGTAGATGCAGTAGCATTAGGATGCAAATATTGTCTTTGGTTAGTTCAACATCCCCCACAACAACTCCTGTAAGTTTCAGCCTCAGACAATAACTTATATTGCTGACATTCTCTTCTGACTAACTACATACAGACTATGTGCTGTGATTCAGTTCACTTTCCCCCCTCGATATTCCCTGAAACTTTATTTTTCACACTCTTAGGCACAGTTGTAATAGCAGTCACAGTATTAGTATTAGTACTAGTAGTAGTATTAACAGCAATAGCACTAGTACAAGTAGCAGCAGTAGTCGGCAGTTGAACTTAGATTATATTCCTTTTTCGTCAGTTGAACATCCTCTCGTCAAGTCCTGGAAGTTTCAACTTAATGCAATTAGCCGTTGCTATGACATTGTCGATATGTCCTTTTGATAACGTGTATAATTCATACGTATCCCAAAATGTTCATCTTGATCCTCTTAACCTTACAAGTAGTTGCAACGGAAGCAGTAGTAGTAGTGGTAATAGCAGTAGTAGTAGTGGTAACAGCAGTAGTAGTAGTAGCAGCAGTAGTAGTGGTGGTAACAGCAGTAGTAGTAGTGGTAACAGCAGTAGTAGTAGTAGTAAAAGAGCATTGGTAGTAATATTAGCACATACCGCATTTTGGTCAAGTGATCTTCCCCTTTAAGCATTCTTTCGAAGTTCCTACATAAAGCCAGATCCATTCTTGAGATACGCCCTTTTGACAATCCGCATCTACATAGTGTGTTTTGGTTTAGGTCAAATTTCCCCTCAATATTTTAGTCTTGAGATCATTACCGTCTCATCTTGAGACGGTAAGCCGTTCCAAAAATACTGCTGATGCACCCTTTTGACTCCCTTTTGACGCCCTTTCCATCTTAATGCTCTTAACCTTACAAGTACTTGCAATTGAAGTAGTAGTTCAAGTACTTTAGTAGCAGCAGTAGTAGTAATAGTAGCAGTAAAAGTAGCGGCGGTATTTGTATTGCTAGTAGCATGCACATAGTACCTTTTGATCAATTGATTTTCCTCTAAAGCACAAATAACAATTTAATAGGGACAAATTCTTTTATCTGACAGTGTACCTTCAAAAAAATCTCTATAAAACGAAACAACAAAAGAATCTCTCTTTCTTTTTTGGTCAAGTGATATTTCCCTTTAAGTATTCTCTCACAGTTCCAACTTGATATCCAAATCCATTCTTAAGATACACCCTTTTGACGATCTGCATGCACATACTGTGTCTTGATTTAGTTCATATTTTACCTCAATGTTCTATCAAATTTTCCTCTTCATACGCTTGGCCTTAATACAATAGTACTAGTATCATAGCAGTAGTTGTAGTAGTAGGAGCATTTGCAGTAGTAATAGTGTTGTATTAGTAGTAGTAGTAACAGCAGTAGTAAAAGCATTAATAGCAGTAGTAGCATGCACATATTGCCTTTTGTTCAGTTGAACATCCCCCTCATGATACCCAGGAGGTTTCATCTTGAGACGGAAACCCTTTCCAAAGATATCGCTTTTGACATACGCCCTTTTGACAATCTGTTTGCACATAGTGCATTTTGATTTAGTTTAACTTTCAGCTCACCATGTCCTAAGATGTTCATTTCAATATCCACAGCCTTGATAGTACTCGGCACAGAAGCAGTAGTTGGAGCGGTAGTAGTAGTAGTAGTAGTAGTGGTAGCAGTTGTTGCTGTCGTAGTAGTGGCGTGCAAATATTGCATTTTTGGATAATGGATCATCTCCCTTATCATTTCTTAAAAGTTCCAAATTAGTATACTCAATCATTCCTAAGCTACGTCATTCTGACAACCCGTATTTACATTATGTATTTTGATTTAGCTCAATACCTCCCTCTACATACTCTGAAAGGCTCTCCTGAATGCCCGTTGTCATTATAGAAAGTAAAGGTGCAACAGGCCCACCTTTATCAATAAGCCGTACTATATGTAAACAATGGACGAGTTCCCTAACTAACAGCCCTTGCCCTGATAGGCTGTGGGGTGGGGGCTTGACATCCCCAAAGATATAATTGATTGACCTTTCAACTATTCTGAACAAAACCTTATATGCCTGGAGCTCAACTTGCAACCCTTTCCCCCAGGCTCTGGGGGGGGGGGGTGTCAACCCTGGAGGAATTGCTATATGATCTTTGGACCATTTTGAACAAAATGGCTATCTCAAAATTTCGATTGGATGCATTTGGGGAAAAAATGGTATGAGGGATGCTAGCTGCTTTCCAATCACTCTCGGCTCTTTAAAAAGAAACTAGAATTTCCAATTTCCAATCAAATAAGGCTCCTCCAAAGTTTATACGACCCGGTCCCTTCTATAAAAATCTTATATACCCATGGGGCATATCTTACAACCCTGGCCCCCCAAGCTCTGGGGGTTTACATCAATCCTGGAGGCATTGTTATAGGATCTTTTGACTATTTTGAGCAAAATGACTACCTCAAAATTTTGATCGGATGCATTTGGAGAAGAAAGAGCGTGGGGAGGGCTAGTCGCTGTCCGATCACTTTTGACTCTTTTTTTTCAATGGAGGTATAATTTATTCAGAAAAAATCAACAAAAAAACATGAAGTCTAGTAACCTGGGCTTGTATTACCACTCCAAAAAAAACTTACATCCACTTACATATGTACATTCGGTTTCCCATTTCACAACAAAACAAAAAAAAATATAAAACATATTAAACATATTGAACTACTTGAGAGAAAAAAATTAGAATTCACAAACCTGCAGGCAATGGTGCCTCAACTGCTCACCGAAACCAGACCTTTCAGCAATATCCCTAATAGAAGATGGTGTCTGAGACCACAGCACCGGAAGAATGTGACGAGCAAAGAAAGCAGACCTCGCAAACACTCTAATCGGCCTTCTATACATACCAACCTGTCTCGTTAAATGCCCATGGACATCAGCAGCTGTCTCAAACATATGACAGAGATACATTGGAGCAATATTTTTAATAATATCATACATTAGTTGAAGCTTATAAAATAAGCACAACCCTGAAAACGGCAAAATACGGATTCGCGGATAAATATTTCTAACTGAGACAAGTCTATCGATTCCATAAATAGCACGCACAGCTGAATTCGGAAGAACACGCAAAGGTTTCAGGTGAACATAAAATGTCCCAGACCAAACAGAACAACAGCATAGTAAATTAGGATGGACTAATGAGAAATACAAAAGATGCAAAACATTCTGCGGAAACTGATGCTTTAGCTTCCTTATCATACCTATATTCCTTGCTACTTTCGACGATATACACTGTACATGCTCTGAAAAACTTAGCGTTTCATCAATTATTACACCTAGGTATATCACTGACTTATGACGTCTTTTTGTCGAATCTCCTACTGTAAGCTCTTGCAACCAGGGGTTATATGAAGGTGATCTTCCCCAGACAATTTGCTATGATTTACTTTCAGCTTGTTTAGCCTTAGCCATTTCTCCACCTTTTCCATATCATTACTCAGTGTCCCTAAAAGCTGAGCTTCGGTGCGCTCCGCAGCTGAAAAATTCGTATCCTCAGCAAACATGACAAGAGCTTTCCTAGGTTTATACGTTTCGTCTCCATTTCCAACATTTGTTGTCAAATCACAGATTGCTTGATGGGTGTCATTAATATATATTGAGAAGAAAAGAGGGCCAAGAGGGGACCCCTGGGGAACACCGCAACTAACATGGTAATCATTTGATTTCACATCACTCAATTGCACACACATAGATCTGTGACTCAAATATGAAAAAATAATTTTAAGAGCATTTCCTCTAATACCACAGTTGTCCAAGTTTTTCAGAAGAATCACATGGTCCACTGTGTCAAATGCCTTTAAAATGTCTAGGAATATAGTCGCCACTTTCAACTTCCCATCCAATGCATCATTAATCATAGATGTCAAAGACTGAACCGCATGCTCCGTAGAGTGTCCTTTTCTGAAACCAAATTGGTTTGTATAAAAGAAATCCTTCCTCTCCAGGAACTCAGCCATTCGCTTATATAATATTTTTTCAAAAATTGGAGACAGAATAGGGAGTAGCGAAATAGGTCTATAATTGCTGAAATCTTCTCGGTCACCGAATTTATGCAATGGCATTACTCTGGCATGTTTAAATTGATCGGGAAATTCACCTTCTTTAAGATAACCATTCATTAAATCAAAACAGGAGCTAGAAATTCTGACTTCCAATCAAATGATCCCCTTCGTTATAGCCCTTGCCCTGAAGGCTGTGGGGAGGGGGGTTGACATCCCCATAGACATAATTACTGGACCTTTCAACTATGCTAAACAAAACAACTATTTAAAAATTTTGACTGGATGTGTTTGGGGAAATGATTGGCGGGGGGGGGGGGCTGGTTGCCCTCCAATCACTTTCACTCTTAAAAAGGGAACTGGAAATTTCAATTTCCAATTAGATGTGCTTCTATCGAAGTTTCTACGACAACTCCTTCTATATAAAGTGGGTTTGTGAAAAAAATAATGATAAATAGATAAATAAGACATTGTGCCCACATCAATCTTTACTTAGGCAGTGCTTTTGCGGTGGATATGATCTACCTCCGTAGATTGCAAACCGAAATCTCATATCTGTTTCAGGGACCAAAGCCGTGTCCAGGTGGGGTTGTAGGGGGTTTGGCCCCTCCCCCAAAATTTTGTACGTCTCTTAAAATCCTAAATCTGCATTCAAACTAATATGCGATGTCTCCCCCCCCCCCGAATATATTATGGAAAATAATGTTACGGACTCCCCAACATTGGTTCGAAACGTACGAAGCTGTTGAGACACTACCCCACGGTACCTACAAGTACCTGCCCGCCAACAGCATCCTTACTTGTTTGGTGTTTTGTTTTCCTTGTTTGAAGCGCTTGTTTCTTTTTGCTAATCTGCTCACTTTATTGGAGCGGATTATAAATAAATTATTATTATTATATAGCTAGTAAGAATAGATTAGTAAGAACAAAATCTAATTGGTAAGATCAGTAGCGTATCATCAAGATCTTCAAACCTAGTAAGAACCTCAAATATTTAATCAGCCAAATAATTTTAGGAGAAATTTTTTCAAATCTAATTCTGTTCATGAAATATTTCACGTTTCCCGATAATAATTTTCAGATTATTTTTGATACCCAATTCTTAATGAATATAACTCTTAAAAGAAAGCTGTCAAAAACCATGAAACACGCCCCTTAAGTTGTTTAAGCTGAGCGCTGTGTATATATAAAATTTTGAGCTGAATCCAGTTTTTCAATATAATATTTAGTCCTAAAGATCCAATTTTGGACGTTATAATTTTCAAACAGTAGATTTTGAAACGTTGCAAACTTTCTTAAGAAAGCAAGAGGTAGATGACATTATAGGTAGGTTGCTCATCCGCCATCTCCTTTGGTTTTCATTTCGCTTTTCGTGCATTATGCCAAACGCTTTTGCGAAACCAGATCAAATAATTTAATTGGGTTGTTATGATACACTAATTTCAATAAAATTACATATAGTTTTGTTTATGAAATATTTAATACTTCCAAAGAATAATTATCAAGTTAGTTATGTTTTTCAGTTCTTGACGTGTGTATCAATCACGATTTTGAAACCATATCAAATAATTCGATTTGGTTGTTATAATGTAATTTGATTTCTTGAAGTTTAAAATATTTCAACTTACGACTTTGTAATAAGTTAATTAAATCCCAAAGTTTGATTTGTTTTTTTCCGAAAATTTCATCTAGGATAAAAATCGTGGGATATAAAAAGTCCTGGAATGTAAAACAGGTCCAAGGGCCAAGCACCTTAACCACTAAATTTTTGCAGTTGATCATGAGGGAGCACGTCGTTGGTCGACATCCTCCACTCAATAGTTTTTCGTCACGGCAACTACCAGCCATAACTGTAGACAGGGACTAGAATACTCCATTGGTATTTTTAGTTAATTGAGTAGATTTAGCAGTACCTAATCTAATAACTTTTGGATGCTTTGAACCGTGCGATAAAAAATCTAAATTTTATAAATAAAGTTCTTATTTGACAACTCGGTACCGGGAGGTCGAAATTCGGCACGTACTCATTGGTCTGCATGTGGACATTTTTTTTAAGTAAAAAAAAAATGTAAAACTAAGCTTGTCAAAAAAAATGTCACATAAAACCTTTTGAATGGCTCAAACCAAAATGGTTCGTTAGATTCCGATAAAGAAAAATACTTTCTAGGTATTTTATCAACTTACTGATTTTACTTGCAAAAACTACGCTTCCTTTCAATTTGTCCTCAATAATTTAAAAATCTATTTTAGGATTGGAGAAGCAGAATGAGACCATCCGCACTCCTGAAATTGATATCCGTCGAGGCTCTTATAATATCGCTTATTGCGATAGTACTTCATCTTCGAGTGTGCCCTCGTCAGGGAGCTCGCCAGAGCTATCAGGAGGAGAACCTTATCAGCGAAGATACCAAAATTTGTGCGGAGACACTTGAATATAAAAAGCAGGGCCGTTCCTAGGGGTGGTGGTACCCGGGTGAAATTAACCTCGGCGCTATCTACCCGACCAAACTGCATATGAAGTAGTAAATGACAAACGCAATCATCTTTTTTTAATCTTTTCCACGGCAACCCCAATCCCGATTTCCACGATAGCTTTCCCTGGAATGTCCCCCCTCCTAGAACGGCCTTGCCAAATAGTATGGGAAGCTGACAAGAAAGGAAATTCAAGTTCACCTTCAAAGAAACAATAACATCATCTGGCATTACTCCACAAAACCCATAAGCTAATTATACAAACAAAATGTAGTTGTATTTGTTCATCGATTTTTTCTCCTTGTGCTTTACATTGGACCGAAGTTAAACAACTCACTTTTGCCGAAGTCCCGTCTTAACTGAGTTAGTGGTAATTGGTCTTAATTGGTAATAAGGGCACTTCACATCTTGGCAATAACACGAGTAGGAAAAATGGTGCTAATTGACTTATGTTTTCTTATTCATCTTAGTATTAAACCAATACCCAGTTAGAAGTCTGGAATGGCTATTGCTTTGAAGAGGAGATAGGTGTGGTCTTTTATAACCGTCTTATATCTCCTAATAAGGAGCCTAATATAAAATAGATTAAGGCGGGTCTGCTCAAATCACCATATACATGAATCAAAACAAGTCAAGATCGGTTTTCCGCAATTTTGTGCACTAGCTTTCTAATTTTTCGAAACTTTAAGACCATAATTACGCCAATTAAGAAGGGGTTAGATAGAGTATGAATATGCCTTTTACATTCAATTTATTATTAGTTATTTGTTTTAAATAAGAATTCATTAAGTTTTTCAAAGGTGTTATGATATCAGGAACAGAAAATAATCATGTGTTCGAACCCATTACATTCAGGTTACAATCGATCACTACAATACGAAAAACTAAGATCGAAAACTTCCTATGCATTACCATTGAAAAACTTTACTTAATTTTTTAATTGTTTTTAATTTACGTTTTATCTAATTTAATAATAATTATTAACTTCAAATAATTTTTATTTTTTTCTTATCTAAGCCATTTTCAAATTGAATTAAGTCTTAATAAAACTAAAATTTTATCTAAATTTTTTTAATCTAATTCCAGCCAATATGTTTTGGGTTAAGATCGACCTGACCAATACGCGAAATTATGATTGGAAACTTCATATTTATTACCAATGAAAAATTAAATTTAAAATTAATTAAAATAAACTAAATCTTAAATATTTAAAAATAAATTAGTATATAAAACTAAATTTTAAATATTAAACACTAAAATAAACTAAAATAGAAAAATAGAATATTTAAAATAATTTCTTCTGTTAATTCGTTCATTTTGTCAACACCAATTCCATATCTCAAAAACTATGCATTGAACAAGACAAACTGTCTCTTTTATATTGACTGGTCTTGGGGGGGGGGGAGAGGGTGAAACCATGTCTTTTGGATACTTATCTTCTAGGGGAAGGGGGACTTCCAAATTTACATCAACAGTGCCATTAAAATGTTGCCTGTTTAAAATCTTTGTTTTTTTGTTTTTTTTTGTCCAACGGTTGTTCTGGTCAACGTAGTAGAAACAGCTTGTATTTGTTTAAATTCTGTAATTAACTTCGATTTGTTTCTCAAATGTACTAAGTAGCGCTGGTGACATAGAAGTATTTTCTAGATTGCTGTATGGATTTGGTTGATTCAAATTCAGTTTTTTCCGTTTAACGCCAAATGAAATCGGTCCTTTCGAGACCGACTTGAATTTCCAGTAACATCAGCTTCGCATAATCTTATGTGACTATTAGAAAGAAATAGAGAATACCTCGTAACATGGCCGTATCTAGGCAGGGGGGAGGAGGTATCCGGTTTGAGCCCCCCCCCCCCAAAAAAAAAAACTGTCCACATATAAACAAATTTTCAATGCATTTTGTAAAAAAAGAAATTTGTACCCGTCCCCCGCAACAAAAATCCTGGATACAGCCTTGCCTAGTAATTTGGTAGATTCTCGTCCTTATTTTTACACTATTGTTTAAGGGTTGCTGAAAGCATTATGGGTTTATATATAATGTGAAATTATGCTCTTTACTCTACTATTGGGGGATCTCTACTACTCTCTTTATATATATAGCAACTATATAGTGGGAAACTATAAGTAATGAAAGTTGTTTGCCGACACATGGTTAAAGCACAAAGAAATAAACAAACTTTTGAAAATCTTATGGCTAAAAAGCTTTTCGTTCTCTTCAAGGCCGTACCCAGGTCTTTTTTAGGGGGGGGGGGGTGTTACACAGAAAAACCTCAAGAAACACATACAAAATTTTTTATATCCATTCTTTTACGTTTTGGCTATTTCTTTGCTATTTTTCGAGCTTTGCTATTTTTGATTTTCCAATAGATAAAAGCCTAAATTCCTTTAAAATACACATATTTAATTAATAAGACAGTATTAGCCTATATATTTTCTCGGGAATTTAACAATCCAGAATATTTCTAGCTTGTAAATGACGAAGGTAGTTTTTTCAGTTTCCCATGGATTATATAATTTTCTGCTCTTTCCTCCCTCCCTCTTTAACATTGTAAGTGAGCCAAGAGTTCATGAAATATATCTAAATGGTACCCAATAGATGCTTAGCCCAGGAGGAGTGCCCTCATACTTCCTAGCTACGGCACTGGTTTAAAGGTACGTTCTCTGGGGCAGTTGAACAGAGCTTTGGCCAAATTTTTCAGAAAGGGGGGGAGGCTTTAAAAAGTACGTCTACTGATTCAAATTTAGCAAAATTCTTTAGACATAATCTTAGTGTATTTTCGCCAACGTTTATTTCTAAATAAATGACTCCTGCTTTCTTCAATTTTGCTAAGCTTCAACATAAGCCAAATGTTTTGTCTATTTATTGTTAGTTGTTTTTCTAATGTACTGATTTTTAAAAACTAGTCAGTTGTTTTTGTCATTTAATCTTTCTAATAGAATAGATTCTGAATGTCATTCTAATGTCATAGAATAGATTCTAACGTTATTTAATCTTAAGTAAGCTATTCTGATTAGTTTCTAGTCAATAAATGTATAGATTAGAATTTATTGCATTTTTCTATCCATTTCCAAGTCTACCTAGCAAGCACCTCAGTTTAATCGTTGAGCAAAAAGGCCGCCAAAAATCAAACTCATACCGTTCAAAGCCTTTGAAGCGAATACACTACTTATTACTTCGTGACGCATTCAAAACTATTAGATGTATTGTCATTTATCCTTTTTCTGATCATGTTAGGTGCATTGTTCTCTCCCTGTTACTCAGAATCTGAGCACCCCAATTACTCAGAACCTGTTTTTACAGGACATGTGTTGATTACGGAGGACCGAAAATCGCGTACATGTCTTTTGGGCGACATTAGATATACGTTCTTTAGACGTATAAATAAAAACAAAAAAAAATCCTCAAGGGTCGAATAAAAGTAACGTCTTTCAAGCAGGATATAGCCGTGTTCATTCAGCGTAGGCATATTATACGCTCTCGAAAGTCGGAAGCTCAAAAACTGACACCTCAGGATATTGAAAAATGCCAAGGAGTGGAAAAGAAAACAACCTTGTTCCTGATTGGTGGATTATTATTCTTAGATCACCAATCAGTGACCATTTTACATTCTTACACTAAGCAGACTATGTTACAGAATGAAAACACGGAAACACTAAAACTCCCCTGCAGATGTTTTCTTTTTCTAGACTCAACCCCAAGCTTTGTAACAAATACACACCTTAGAGCCATCTAGCAGATTAAAACTGCAATCTTAATTTCGTCGCCGTTGGGTATTTGACTCATTTTCGTCATTTACTTGAATTGTACCTTTATACCTCTAACCATTAAGTTAGAAACATAAGAAAATACTCGTTATGGAGGGGGGGGGGCCTTCAAGAGTCAAAAAGAAAAAAATTTATTGGAGGTTATTTACAAGGATAACGATTTTTCCTACTTAAAAAACAAAAATTTAAGACAAAAGTAGGTAAATTTTACTTTTTTTGTAAGCTGGTTATTATAAAAGGGGAGACGGCTGAAGGGGTTAATCGGGCTCAATACCCAAAATTGTGCACCCTTTTAATTTTTTTTAACATTTATTGCAAAGAATCGTCCATTCCAATATGCAGGTACCTTGAAAGTAAGCTTCCAGATTCCTGGAAGATTACTGCATGGCTGAGTTCCGTTTATGCCGTTTACTGGTGTCGCATTTTTATGTTCCTGGACATTAGGAGAGCAATTTTTTAGAATCAAATTTCTCGGTTATCCCTTTTGGCAGGATTTTCAGTACCGCCCGACTGATTTTCCGAGGGAATGGGTTGAAAGAAATTTACCATTTGTACAGGCTTCATAAGTTTTTCATTTCCAAAAAGCGTTAATCTTTTCAGACATTTGCCAATCCTTTAGAATATTTTTGGTGTTTCTAAGAGGGGGGAATCTATTCTTTCACCTTCCCAGAGCACCCATTGGAGATCCTCCAGCTCCTCTGTTATCTACTCAATGACCTCATCTTTTCAGCAGTTAACTGCCCTAACTTTTTTATGATCCTCTTACGATTAGCCGTGTTATCTCACGATGATCAGTTAAATAACCTAAATAAATAATTTCTTCAATTTCTTCTTCAAAACTTTGCGCCTTACGAGTGACGTGACGAAAAAATTCCCTTTTCCCGCTGTTAAAGCAGTTATACCAACATTGGCTGTAATAATTCACCGGCTTCTTCCAAAATAACAAGTTATATTGATTGGCTCGGTCTCTTCCTCCAATCTTATGAGCACTTGGTTACGAAGCAGGCTTTTTTTTCTTCATAAATGAGGAATGTCCACTTTTCTATCTCACAAATAAATAATTGGAAATCAGAGAACTGAAAAAAGCCACCATAGCTGCACTAGGCAATCTTACCATCAAACGGGACCTACATTGCAGACTTTGGCGGTGCATCTGAAGTCGCTCTCCAAGAAATTTTTTAGCCGAAAGGTAGGCGAGTGGTACCTTCTTTGAACCATTAACGTGCAAGGATTTTCTAAACATTGCACCATAGGCAGAAAAGAAAATGAGCCCATGACTTTCTATTTTTATTTTCTATTCGACTTTTAAACAATTAAAAAGTATTTTTTGAATGACTAATTATAGTTATTTAGATTTTTGTATGAATAATGAATCGATTAAGAATAAAAGGATTGAAGACGTCTTTTATCAGGCACTCTGATGGCTATTTCCAAATGATGGTTATTTTATAGCAGTTTGTAAATACCGCTACTACTAATACTACTACTCACTTCAGCACCAAGCCACTTGAGGCCGACAGTTTCACACGCTCCTCTTCCGTCCCAATTTATTTAAAACCTCTTTACACCATCCCAAGAAGTGACAATTTCCTTTAAATCCCTTCTTACTACCCCTTCCCACCTCATTCTGGAACGATTTGTTTTGGCAGGAAGATCTTTGGAAATGACTCGACTATGTCTTTTCTGATACCAAAAGATAAAATAATATTGCTGTATCGGTTATTGACAATCCCGTATCGACTGTTGAATTGCTACTACTACTACTAACAACTCACCGCAGCACCAAGCCACCTAAGGTCAACACAGCCACGCACGCTCCTCCTCCATCCTAATCTATTCAAAACCTCCCTCTTCATATCCTCCCAGGAAGTTCCCATTTCCTTTAAATATTTCTTTATGCCATCCTTCCACCCCAACTGCAAACGACCTGTTTTCCGTTTAGCCCTTAACGGTTAGCCGAAAAGGATAATCTTAGGCACTATTTAATCCTTCATTCGCAAAACTTGTCTAGCCATCTCAACCTTTCCCTCAGTACAGCCCAAAAAAGTGGGATTGAGCCACACTTCTCGTGCACCTTACTGCTTGGAATGCGGTCTATTAAACGGCTACTTAAAACAGGCCTTAGACAATTCCTCTGAAAAACATGTAAACAATCTTCCTTCTTCTTCCGAAGCGCCCACGTTTCAGAACCATGCTTGAACACTATCATCACTCTAGCTTCCAAAATTTCATGGTGCGCAGAGCTTTAAAATAAATTAGTCGATAGTCAGGTCAACTTCAAAACTGACTATGCAAGTGGTAATACTAAAACTGTTAAAGAAGCCCCATTCCTCCTCAAGTTAGTTCAGAACCCCAGTCAGTTCAACTTCAAGATGATTGTGCAAGTGATAATCCTAAGACTATTCAGAAAGATTCCCACCCCCATAGGACGTATCCCACCAGAGGCCCATGTCTTACTTACATGCCTGATTCCAACCATCAAGTCCAGTATCTTCGTCCCCAGATTTTAAAATTTAATAATATTAGCCATGGCATAGTCCTCTGAGACTGCACACTGAGTAATTCAAAGGTAATAGTATAAGATAGATTGTGATAAAAAAAAACTCCCCCAACCTCTAAACCAGAGGTTTCGTTTCTTCAGAGTCAAGCGAATGAGATGTATCTCAGAGCCATAGATCTCTGAGGTATGTGGCTTTACTAAGATTAAGGAGATGGTGTCCACAGTGATTTTATGCGTCTGTACAGAAATAGCTAGGCCACCGAAGGATAATCCCAAAGATTGTGCTTTTTGGTCATCCCCTGGGGCTAAATGAAATGCAAGGTGGTCCAAAATGGCCTGGGAAGTCATAAATAATACTTTATAGAAAGTAGAATTTCATGGGAGGATGTAAAGAGGGAGGCTTTCAATAGATTGGGAGTGCAGGAGTAGACAGCTGTGTTGGCCTCAGGCGCATTAGTGATACCGTGAGTTGTTAGTAGCAATAGTAGTAAAAAATATTTAGAGATACCAAATTGGTGTTACTAAAGAAAGTCTGTCTTTTACAAACAGCTTACTGATAACAGCCAAACAGTCTGAACTCAATTTTTCTGTTTTTCCACTCAACTTAATAACCTGCGCAGTGTAACATACTGCCTTTTGAATTGCAGCAACCTAATTCCGAAAAAACATATTCTTTAGAATGTACCTCTTTTGGTAGGCCATTCCCACATCCTTTCCATAGACTCAGTGACTTTAGTTTACGGAAATTGTGAGTATAGGAGGACAGATATATTGTGTTTCTTCCTTTAATTAAAACTACTGCTACTACTAAAAACTCAGCGCAGCACTAAGCTACCTGAGGCAAACACAGCTACGCACGCTCCTCTTCTATCCCAATCTATTCAAAGCCTCCCTCTTTACACCCTCCCAGGAAGTTCCCGTTTCCCTTAAATCTTTCTTTATGACATCCTCCCATCCCAACTGTGGATAACCTGCTTTCCGTTTGGCCCTATACGGTTGGCTGAAAAGGAAAATCTTTGGCAATTTGTCATCCTTCATCTGCAAAATGTGCCCTAGCAATCTTAACCTTTCTCCCATTATAGCCCTAAAAAGCGGGATTGAGCCACACTTTCCGTACAGCCTACTGTTTGAAATACGGTGAGTCGGCCGGGTATCCAAAACAATCCGTAGGCAATTTCTTTGGAAAATATCTAGCAAATCTTCATCCGCTTTTCGGAGCGCCCTTGCTTCAGAACCATATTTGACCGCTGTTATCACTGTAGCCTTAAATATTGCAGAGTTGGTTTGCAGAGTTATCTTCCTATTATTCCAACTTTTGTTTTAACTGTGTGAAAACGCCCTTCAATTAAAAAAGAAACCTCTTATTTCAATAAAAAAAAAATCAAAGGAATTTCCAAATTTGGCGCCCCTGTATTAATGAACTGAAATAGCCTCAAATACTAGCTATGAAACAAAACTGCCAGGATATAAATTCATACTTCCATTCATACATAATAGGGATATAAACAGTAAATAAATATAGCAGTTTCACAAATTTATATTTGACATAATTTTGAAGGATTAAAAAATAAGATGAAAAAACTGTGCAATTTAACAAGGCACAAGTCCCAAAATGCGATGGTCGATCCAGTTTAAATTTTTTGTTCTTCTCCTAATCACGAAAAAAAAGACTAGCACAACATTGCCTTAATCAGTTAACTTGAAGGCATAAAAACACAATATCACTTTTTTTGTTCGTAATTCTACAACAGGCCTGTCAAACACTTAAAATACACTTCGGATATTAACGGATTTCTATTTATATCATTTATCCTTGCCGTTTTTTTTTTTTCCCAACAAAATCGATACGGATTCGTCGTTGAGGAAATAAGCAGACATGGTCCAGACCCCAGACCCAGCAGGTTAGAGGTGACGTGGGTCTAAGGTACATTTAAGACCCCAGAACCCCGTATCTTCACAAATTTAACTTTTCAACACTTTCAAGGACCCTCACCCTGTATACAAGGTGTCTAAGAAGCTTTTGACCCTAATTGAAGTAAAATGAAAAATTGTAACCTTCAATAAAAAGAACAAATCCTTAGATTCCAAAATATGAGATGTACTTAGTGCAATCATTTGCAAACAAAGACATATAAGTTAAAAAAAGAAAAAACAGCAAATATGCTTCAAGGATATAGTTATAGTTATATTAATTATAGTTATAGTTATATAGTTAAGATGTTATGAATTCAAACGTACTTTAAGATGGTAATACACTTAAAAGCCCTTAAAATACACTTCGGATATTAACGGATTTCTATTTATGTCATTTACCCTTGCTGTTTTTTTTGCCAACAAAATCGATTCAGATTCGTCGGTGAGGAGATAAGCACACATAGTCCAGATCCAGAAGGTTAGAGGAGACGTCGGACCAGGGTATATTAAGACCCCAGATACCCATATCTTCACGAGTTCAACTCTCCAACACTTACAAGGACCCCTCCCCCCCCCCCCTCTATATACAAGATATCTAAGAAGTTCCTAATCCTGATGCAAGAAAAAAAATTGTAACTTTCAAGAAAAGAACAAATCGTTAGATTCCAAAATACGAGATGGACTTGGTGCAGTCATTTGCAAACAAAAAAAAAATGTTAAAAAACAGCAAATATGCTAAAAGCAGTATGAATTCAGACGTACATTAAGATGGCAATTTCGATTATTCAAGGGCCAGAAAAGCGATTTGGCAGGGCCAGAGCTTATATTTTCCTTAAGGCTTAAATAAATTTACTAAATGTCAATATACAAAAATTTTTTACGTTTTAGAATAAACTAATCTGCTACTCTCCTAACTACAGAAAAATGTGTTACTCTGTTGCACCCTCCCCCTCTGTGGAAAGGTCAAAGGTATCTCCGTTAAGGTTGGTTTACAATCTATCCAGATAAGAAAGCTCTTGAGAGTCAAGAAGAAAACACTAATTTCATGTCTAAATGTAACCCCACTCCCCCTCTAATGAACCACTATGGTTATTTTGGCGAAAGTGTTTGACAAACCTGATCTAACCAATACGTATAAGAAAATCTTGACAAAGATTAGCAATACACTAAAAATAATTCGTTAACTAGTTAAGACAAGAAAACATTATATGGCGTTTTGAGATTCTTTCCGTAATAACGTGCTGCCATCAATTTCCTTTTCAAACAGTCTTTAAACAACAATAGATAGCGCTAAGTCCAAAGCTACCAATTCACAATCATATAGATGTCAATGTTTACATTTATAGATGCCTCTCAGCACGAACGCCACACAATTTAAATAAGTCATGGACGGCTTAAATTCAAAACCAGTTCCCTAGCCAAACAACCACAAACGGGGTTAAATAAGTAGCTATAGCTCTCGCAGGAGTCATTCGTATCACTGGGTTTGCTGCTGGAGAGCCCGCTGTTGTGGGGGGATGTGACCGAGGAGTGGGTGGCGGTTGTGTGACAAATGATATGTCTTCTTCTGGTTCTGTCTCAGTTTGCTCTGGTTCGCCTTCAGTTGGGTAGTTCCGTCTTTCAGAATCTCTGTCATAGTGAGTTTCATCATCTTCGTCATCGTCTGGAGTAAAACCACTACCCGACCCGCTTCCACTTGATTCCATGTCTGCAAAAAAGGTGAAAATAAATTCAGTAACCGGTGTTTTCTTCTTAATCTTTAATCTTTTTTTATTTTTAAATTTAGCTAACTATTTTAATAATTAATAAACTAATTGAATTAACTTTGTATTACTATGAAGCAATTTAACTTTATTTTTACTTTATTATTTTATTTTTTGGAGTTCTTCTTTTCTTTCAATTTTCATACCAATCAAAAGAGAAACAAGAATTAGAAGTTAAAGATAGTATTCACCTTTTAAGGCTGACTAGTATAGGGGCACGAACTTGGGGGGAGGGTAGGGACGGGTATAAATCCCTTTCTCCAAAATTTTTAAAAATAACTTTTGGGATATTTTCATTAACAAAAAAATTGAAAAAAAGTAAAATAGCCGCCTCCTCCCATAGAATCCCCCCTAGTACCCGATCGTGTCTTCATAAAAAAAATCCTTGCCTCTCCCCCTACTTTCTATTGGCAATCCCTGGCAAGTATTTCAAGAGTTATAAAACATTTTGAAATTTCTTTGATCTCAAACATTTATGTCTAGTAATGCATTTTTTTGTGCTTTGTGAGAGCTACTGATGTGCAATTTCTTTTCCTTTTCTTTATTATTAGAGGCGAGATAACGAGTTGCCTACCCTGTCTGCTTTGTATAAAATTTATGTATAACATTTTTGTTGAACAAAGCCAAGTTCAAGGTTCCAGTTATTTTGATACTTACCAAAAAATGTACTATGTAAGATGACGCAGACATTGTCTTAAGAATTGCCCAGACAAAATAGAATTTTTAGCGTTTTGTTTTTTCAAGAATCGTCCAGGGGCCAATCTAATCAAATCTTTAAAATATAAAAATATTAATTGTTGGTTTGGCTTTCGACGCGTCAATAATAAAGTAGGGAAAATGTCCCGATTTCTTTTATATTTTCTAGTACAGAAAATACCGTAAATTAATTTAGTCTTGAACGCCTCAAGTGGTTTCAATAAAAACTATTTTGTATTTCCCTAGTAACACTAATTTGTAGGAATTATCCTTATGAGGAGAGAAACTCCTGTGGAGTCCCTCCCCTTAATCGGAAAAACAGTTGATTTTTCAGAACTATGCAGAAAAGTCACGCTACAAATTTGAAAACAAAATTTTGTTTGGTGGTTTTCCCTGATATCATAAAGAAAGCTGCTGTTAGTTCCATAGCTTCTAAAAGAAAAAGCTGCTAAAGAAAGCATAGAAGGTGCAGTCATTGCAAAGGAGTGAAAAAAAATTACTAAAAATTATAGCAGTTTCGCTTTTGTTTTGTTTTGGTGAGGTTTAAGAAAAAAAATTGTTAATAACCAAATTTGGTAAGTTTGGTAAGTAATAAAACTAAGTAATACTTTGGCAAGTAATAACACTGATAAACAGAGAGTTTACTTATAAAAACCCTGTGACAATAAAACTTTCCGTTTTTTCGAGGCTTAACATTCCATACGTTTTTGAACTCGTTAAAAAACAAATTCAATCTTGTGATTATTTTAATGGCCAATATTTGACCTAGCGACGTCAGGCAAAAAGCCCGAGTTACTTTCTTCCCTTCCTGAGACACGGGTACTCTTAAGGAGCAATATGATTAGCTACGATAAAATTGACGATTTAAAGTTACAAGTAAGCTCTCTTTTGGTAATAATTTTATATCTGATGGCAAAGATGTTTTTTTTCAAGTGACAGAACTGTGTATCCAAACTATTTCGGAAATTTCAATGGGAATTTTTGAGGTAAATAATTTCTTTTTTTAACTTGAACGAATAATGAAAATTTTATTGCAAAATATATCTGCTAAAATAGCCAGATGTTGCAAAATTCATCACCCCAGCCGTATGGTTCAATTTAAGCACCCTCATAAAATGGATTTTGAAAAATTCAGTCGCCGAATTATAAATTTTCCAGGCGCAAATGAAGGAACTTTAGTTAATTTCCAGATATGAAAAGGAAATAAAAGGCATTTACCATCAGCTTCCCAGCTAACATCGACGCCATTGTGTGCATTTTCAAGTTTGTGCGTAATTTGTCGCAGAGCAACAATCTGCTCATTCACCATACTTCTAGCAACTGCATCATCTAAAGATAGAAGGCTCGCTACCATTGATGCTGAAGGGCTTGCCCCGACTCTAAAAAAGAAGTAGCATTCAAATACACAAGCAAATTGCCATGGCACGTAACGTGCAGCCACGTGAACACATCGCACAACCGTGTTTTCACATTAAGCCGTATAACTTTTTACGCTAAAAGAACGTAATTACTTTACGTTGTGTAATTTTACATAAATGAAGCGTCCAAAACGTAGGCAGAGCAAAGTCATCTGCACTACGAAACCTATATGTAAGCTTTTTTTGCCGTAAAAACCCAGACGTTAACAATCAGTTAATTCTTATACTACACCTTCCAATTGGACTTGCACCTTCTTAAGTTGTTTAGGACTATATGATTTTAGTTTTTTTGCTGATTTATCCGCCTAATAATTGCAATGAAGAGAAGGAGCACTACGTTGCAGTGGTGTGATTTCATCAAAATCCTAGGGAGGGGGGCACAGTTGGAGCCAATTTTCCCAAATCAAGTGGAAATGACAGAGAAAATGAAGAAGGAGCCTATAGTACCATAAAGGCTAAGATACACTAAAGAAAACTGACCCTTCTTGATGCTGTGGATGCATGAATTATGCAGACTTATCTTAGTTTTGACAAGATTTTTGAAGAAACTAAATTCCAGCTTGGAGAGGGTCACTTATGAGTCTTAAAAAGGGCGCAAGAACTTCCAATTTCCAATCAAAGATCACATTCACAGTCATGATATGAGTCAAACAAGGATGCCTGCTGTCTTCAATCTTGTTCATTCTCATAGCCAAGTATATATTTATGCAAATGGATGGATACAGGATCAAGATTATGGGCAGTGCTTTGCAGGATTCAGACTTTGGAGATGTTACATGAAGATGTTTAGAGACTTTGGTCGGTCAGATACAGAATAAAAACAAAGTGAGAGAGTTTTGAAACAGACTAGCAGATAGAGCTGAGCAGTTCGGACTTCGTGTAAACGCAACTAAAACAATCATCCCCATTGGAATTCCAGTAGGCAAAGCTCATATAATAAGAACAATCTCAGTTGCCCAATTGTCTTCAAAGTCCTGTGTACACGGTCAGTCATAAATGTTTGACAACCTTTTATTTAGGATTTCCAACTGCCTTGAAATGGCTCATAGAAACTCATACGCTATGGGAATTACAATCATTCCATGATGAGAGACTATCTATCATCACGTGAAATGACATCATTTTTATACAATTCTGAAAAAGGCTTATGCCAGCTATGCCTCTCACTCAGACTATTTGTCTTGGCTTTTTCTCCAATTAGCCATGGCTCTCAACTTTTCAATCACAGTCCAACAACTTGATTTTAACTTAGAATCAACCGATCAAAAATCAGGATTCAGACTTTAGAGACGATATTGGTCTGTCAGATACGGACAAAAACAAACTGTATGAGTTTTTGAATAAACTAGCAGATAGAGCTGAGCAGTTCAGACTTACTGTAAACGCAACTTAAACAAACGCAATGGAGGTCCACTAAATACTCACTCCAACTTAAACTAGGTTTGTTCCGTAGCAACGTCCTTTCGATTCTAACATTTGTAATGAAGTGCCTACAACTTAAATCTGAGCAAGAAAAACGCCTCACACCGTATAAAAAAAGCAGCCCGCGAAGAATTTTAAACATTGACTGGGCGGACAAAATAACCAACATTTAAATTTGCCT
This sequence comes from Artemia sp. Kazakhstan ARC1039, assembly GCA_029168905.1. Classification (NCBI taxonomy): domain Eukaryota; kingdom Metazoa; phylum Arthropoda; class Branchiopoda; order Anostraca; family Artemiidae; genus Artemia; species Artemia sp. Kazakhstan ARC1039. Next base: position 1,674 of record JAQQPU010006466.1, on the reverse strand, counting down.
ATTCACAAACCAGACAGACATATCTGATATAATCAGACAACAAAATGGTGGTACGTAGACCCAAGGCCGTACCCAGAGAAGGGGGGAAGGGGGTTTGAACCACCCCACACCCGAAAAAAATGTTTGTTTGATTCGTAAAAAACGTAACAAAAATGGATATAAACAAATTTTGTATGCGTTTCTGAGGTTTTCTTGTGTAACTCCCCCCCTCCCGCCCCAAAAAAAATCTTTGAGTAAAACCCCCTACGAAAAAAATCCTGGGTACGGCCTTGCGTAGACCATGTGATTCGCATGTCAGCATTCAGATTGCCCCGCATGCTTCTCCAGAGGCAATCAGATGACATAAGATGACAGGGAAGACCAAAAAATATATTTCGAAGAGCATTTGAACGAGACAGACGTGCCACCAGCACAAGCGTAATCTCCGAGTGGAAGAAATTTCCGCTACTCGCACTTGAGAGACGAGTGGAGGCTCGTCACTTACGCCCTGTATCTCAGGAGGAATCCAGGTCTAAGGTCCTCGGACCTTAACAAGGTCCAAGTTTTTTCAGTAAACTTCATCGAAAATTAATATTAAGAAGACTAAGTCGCTTAGGCTAGGAATAAGTGAAGATAAAAAGGGGACACTGGGTAACGAAAAGATTTATAAAGTGTACAGCTTCACTTACCTTGGTAGCATTATTAGTAAAGACGGTGGGAGCAGTGAAGATTTTAAAAGCAGGATAACCAAAACTCAGGGTGTGTTTTCACAGTTGAAAACAGTTTGAAAGAATAAAAGATAAATCTAGCAAAGAAGAACAGGAAGATAAGTCACAGTTGAAAAACAGAAAAAACGGTATAAACAGCAAGCAGGTCTTCCGCGGTTGGGTTGTGAGTATGTCGTGAAGATTTATGGGAAATGTGAACTTCCTGTGAAGGTGTGAAGAGGGATGCTTTGAATAGATTGGAACGGAGGAGGGGCGTTCGTAGCTGTGTTGGCCTCCAGCGGCTTGGTACTTTGTTGAGTTGTTAGTGATAGTAGTAAAAACAAACTAAAAACCACATAACTCCACACGTAGGTCTTTTTTTAATTAAATTTTTATTTTTTCTCATTTTTAAAGATTTATACAGCTATACAGGTTTACACTTGACCAATCCCCAGAATCAGATTTCATTTTCACTGTCTAAAGTCTAAAGGCCCAGGTTTCACAAAACCTCGGCACATTCTCCAATTAAGATATCTTTCATATCATTTTAGATTAAGTTTGTGAACTCTACACTACACAGCTCGTTAGTGGTATTCAAGTTTTTTAATGCGGAAACTAAGGTAAAAACATAGAAAAGCTGAGATTTCAAGTGAATTTAGACTTACTTCGTTTCAGTGGTACCATTCCAGCACTTTTCTTCAGATGATGTAACCCCTCCAACTTTTTCATTTTTACACATAGCCCCCGGTAGGCTGGACCAAACTTCACGACTTGATCTGACCTTTGACCTTATTTCTCGGACCATCCGTTCCAATTCCGACATTTCATCTTCATCTTTTAAAGATTTCCTTTTTCCGCTCCATTTTCCACCTTGCTTTCCACCCCCACTTCGAATACTATGTGGGTTTCTGGCAGAATTGGAGTCTTCACGTTGGAAAGAGTCGGGAAAATTTGGAGCTTCCCTCTTGCTGAGACGGAGCTGCCCACA
>JAQQPU010006465.1:17205-42455 GCA_029168905.1 Artemia sp. Kazakhstan ARC1039 | reverse complement strand
TACTTTGTCATGATGATTCTTATTAAATTATAAGATGGTATAGATAAGGTTTGTAAGAGAAGAACAGTTTTTTTGGGAAGGGGAGAGGATGTATCGACCAAATTTTCACTCTTATATCAATAATTGAGAAGTGTATGAATTGTCAGACCCTGGTTTATTACAGATAAGCCTAGTAAAGTTCCTATTTTGTTTTTGTATACCAGATAAGTACGTTAAAGTGACTAGTGCTATATATGGAGACAATATTCTTGCTGTTAAGGTAGGAAGGGAGGTTAGTGCCTGGTTTGACTTTGAATCAGGAGTTAAGCAGTGTTATGACCTGTCTCGTTTATATGGATTATTTCGACAAACTTAGTCCAAAGGAACACGACAAAGGCTATCGGAGAGTGAGCAATCAAATGGGAAGGTAAAACTCTCCTAGAATAGGTTTGAAAATTAATATTAAGAAGACTAAGTCTCCTAGAATAGACTAGCCACCTAGACCACCTAGCTTAAGGTGTTTTTTCGCAGTTGAAAAAAGTTCAGAAGAATATGAAGATAAGTCTGCGAATCAAAATTGGAATATTGGAAGCTACGGTAATGACATTGGTTATGTATGGGTGAAACGTGGCTTCGGAAGGCAGAGGAATAATTGTTATATGTTTACTACAAGAAGTATGTACGGGTAGTTCTACGTACCTATTTGAATGGCCGTATGTCAAAGAACAAGCAGGACCAAAAATTTTGTTCTATCGCTTTTTCTAGGGTTATAATGAAAGAAAGCCAGGCCACGTTTTACGACTGAGGGATGATAGAAGGCCAAGAATTGCGCTTTATGGCCATCCATCTGAGGCCGAACGAATAGCTGGCCATCACCAAAAAGGGGGTGAGAAGAGGTTATAAGAAATAACTTAAAGGGAACTGAAACTTCATAGAAAGCAGTAAAGATTTAAGCTTTCAACACATTAGGGCAGAAGAGTAGCATGATCAGATGTAGTAGTAGACATGTAGAGCGCTTTAGTACCTGAGAGAACGATGGCTAGGACACATTTTACGGCTGAAGGATGACACATTGTCAAAGATTGTTTTTTTTTTTTGCCATCAATCTGGACCAAACAAAAAAGTTGTCTCAGAATGGGGTGAAAAGAGGCCATAAAGAAGAATATAAAGGAAGTTGGGGCTTCTTGGGAGGAAATAAAGAGCGAAGCCTTGAGTAGATTGGGGTGAAGGAAGAGTGTGTGCAGCTGTTTAGGACTCATGCGGCTAGGGTCCACAGTAAGTTGTTAATTGTAGCAGCAGTCTTTAATTTACTTATCATGTTTCCATTCTGTTACACAACCCGTTTCCTTGTAAGATAGGGTTGTTCATTCAGAAATTAAATCCGTTGTCTTCCTGAATACCCTCCTAAGAATTATATATATGAAAATATTCTAGATAATTGCAATAGAATAACCAAGTATGACGATATGACTCTTTTTGTTTAACAGATTTATATCATTTGTAAAGGAGCTACAGTTCTTCTTTTCAAAAATAAAGCTGGTTGACTCCTTGAGGTGTCCAAGTGGAACAAATAAAGAGAAAAATTGAGATAAATCTTTTAATCTCGATACGGTTCTTTCTTTGATCTCAGTAGGACAGTGAGGTTGAAATGGGTTTCCATTAATTTGGAATGGTGTTCCTGTGTTGAACCCTTTTCACGACACGAAATCGAAGCTTTTTCACTCTCCAATCGAGATAAGTAAAATGTGTCTGCTGAAATACGGGTTAACGTAAAAGGGTTGTTTCATTGCCAAATAGCGGTCGTAGCTGGGACGGTAGGTTTGAAAATATAAGCAGGATTATCTTATGGTTAGTTTAATTTTATGAAACCTGAAATTAGAAAACCATTGGGAAAGCTTTGGAATTAGCTTTCGTTAACATTCAGTCGGATTAAAAAGTGAAATTTATTTGAAATCGCTTTACGCGGTTAGTCAATATGGAGAATATTCCTTGATTTTTTTTTTCTTCGTTTTTAGGCCTTCAATTTCAATATTTTTGTCTTCAGGAAATATAAGTTTATAAGAATATAAGCTCATAAAAAGGATGAGTTTGAACACAATCTTAATAACTAAGAATACTGAAAATAGCTAATAAAATGTAGATTGACAGTTTAGTGTAGCCTATGTATTGATATTTATTGCTGAAAGTCTCAGCAATTTTGGATATATTAACGTTAACAAAGAGGAAAAAACATATTTCGTTTTCAGTAAAGCGCAAATGGCGTTTTGGCAGAATCCAACAGAGGACAGAATCCAATAGCCCATAGGTAGCAAACAAACATGGAGAACAACAGAAAAAAATGGTATGGTTATTGGGAGAATTAGTTGAGGGACGTAGCACGAATTATGAAACAAAAAAAAACGCGACTAGAATAGAAAAAAAAATTCAAAACTGATCAAAAGACTTGAAATAATAATGTCCATGGTCACGCGTCAAACGGGGTTGATTTTAGCCTACAAGCTATCTTTGTGGCTCAGCATACCACATTAGTCCTAAATCCAAAACGCTGATCGAGAATCAAAACTAAATAAATTGTAATAAACAAAATAACTAAATAAAACTAAATAAAACAAACAAAACTAAATAAAAATAGCCTAAGTTGTATTATATTTTTTACCTTCTAATTTGGAGGAGAGAAATCAAGGGGTTCACGAATCGGTGTCACATGAAGAAATTGCAAACACATTTTGCGTCAATGAAGTTCAAAAGTTACCAGCAAAAAGATACTTTTTGTGTGTGAGTGTGGGTATATTTGGTTGAAATAATAATTAACTTAAAAGTTGGTCATATGTCTCAAAATTGCCAAACTTAAATATTAAATATTAATTTTTAGGTGAAAGTAATTCAAAGGTGCTAACTTTTGAATCATCAGTTCATAAATTTTCAAATCTGTATTTTTAGACGTAATAAGTTATTTTTTTTCAAAGTTCCATACAGATCAAACAGTTCGTGGTAACGAACTGTAAGTAAGGAGCGACCCAGCTCTGTATAGTGTTTTCAAGCTCCTATCTGCAAAAATGTGGAATTTTGTATTTGTGGCCAATAGAAAGATCACAGATGCGTGTTTTTTTTTGTTTTTTTTTTATTTTATTTTATTTATTTTTTTTCAGGGGTGATCGTATTGACCCAGTGGTCCTAGAATATCGTGAGAGGGCTCATTCGAACGGAAATTAAAAGTTCTAGTGCGCTTTTTAAGTAACCAAAAAGATTGAAGGGCAACCTGGCCCTTCCCCCGCCCTTTTTTTCCAAAGTCGTCCGATCAATATTTTGAGATAGCCATTTTGTTCATCATAGTTGAAAGGCCCAATAACTATGCCTTTGGATATAACATGACCCTCCCCCATAGCCCCAGGGGAAAGGTCTTTAAATCATAAAATTTGCCCATTTTTTACACATAGTATTTGTTATTGTGAAGTATGTATACAGTTTCGGGGGGGGGCGATGAAATTTTTGCTGTTTTTTTTTCACAAGGGAATTTTCTATGGGGAGGGAAGTTTCCAGGGAGTGAACTTGTCAGGGGAAATTATACACTGGGGGAATTTGCCAGAATTCTTTTATTCTTTTATCATTTTTTAAATGTCTTGCTTTTCATTTTCCGTCGCAATTTTACGCGTGGAGTTGTAAGGGTAATTGTCCAGGGTAAATTTCCGTCGAGATTGAATTGTCTAGAGGATATTTTCGTGGGGATGGGGATTTATCTTTGGAGGTGGGGCCAGATTTCCTTGTATTATTTAAAAACGATCTACTCAAATCTTTAATTCAACTTTAATTAGTCTTAGGGTGTCATGTTAAATACACTCTAAAAATTTAAAAACTTAAATATACCTTAAAAATGCCAAAAATGAAACTTATTTTTTGTCCACGGTATTCCACGAAAATGTGTTTACTGGGCTGTAGATTAGCCTCTCCTTCGACTGAATACGCAAAAAGGATTTGTCACCCCTCTTCTGGTGAAAGATTAGGGCAAGGACAGATGTAGAAGCTCTAATATTTTTTACTATGGTAAAAAGTAAAACAGTAAAAATGAAACAAATATTTTTGGTTACAAAAAGTCTTGTGTTAAAATAAGAACACAGAAAGAGAACACGTTTTAGAAAAAGAATCAGTGTTTAATAGCTTTAAATGAGGTATTGAACAAAACTAAAACTATTTTCTCTAAGCATTAATTTTGTTTATGCTTATGGGAGTTTCACGGTCATATAACATAATGACAAATTGCAATACTTATCGAAGCCCTCTTTACATTAGCAATGGCATTCAAATTAGAAACTTCCCGCGGCAAGTCAGTTGAAGTTTTGTCACAAAACATTCAATTATTTGAGAGGGAAAAAATCAAAAAGACTTTTGTACTGTCAAGCCCAGGCTAGGCTGCAAGATATTGACTTTTCCTAGTTTCGTATCTTTTGTAAAGGGGACTTCTGGCCATCTAAAGTTAATGCACATTAAGGGAATAATTTCAAGCTTTTACACTTAAGAATTAACAGAGTCCAGAAAATAATGCTATGAAGTGTTTTGTGAACTTAAGAAGTTGAAAAATGAACAACTAGTGGAATCTCAGACTTGGTCAGTCGACACATTAGGTGTCACATATAATGGATTATTCACAAAAGGATGAAATATGTACATGTTTCATGTGGTTTTTACGGTCAAACTACAGTATTAGCCTCAGTTTTATCATTACCGACATTGAAAGCCCTAGACTTTAATTCTGTGGTAAACTGAACCTATTGCATGCTTTTCATCAGATTTCATGATTTGGGACCAGTATGTGCCGTATTATTCCTTCAGGCGTCTCTCTAGTGCCACGAATTAGGAATACATGAAACTTTGTGAATGTGGCATTAGGGTGTTTTAGATACCCGATTCATAAGCTCTGTAGGTCAACGTCAAATCAAACTGAACAAAAGACAGGGAACATATGTGCACCTTCAGCCTACACCCTCCTCAGAATCTGGAGATGCTATCATATTCCCAGAGTTTCTTAGACCCACAATATAATTTACCTATCTTTGTTGAATTTTGATAGACATGAAGTCACGCCCCTCCCACCCCAGAAATGTTGACCCATACCCATAGAGCAAATTCCTGCCCATGTGCATGGAGAAAATACACTATGGGTCGGGTGGGTGGAGGGTCAGAATTTCGGATTTTTTTTCTTGTTTTTACTTCTTAGTATGAAGAATGTACCATCTGTTAGAATGGAATTAGTAAAGTTAGTCTATGCAAGCTATTTGTCACGGAATGCCCCAAATATTGTTGTTTCATTTCGGTATTAATTCTCGTTTTTTCTGTTATTTCTGTACGACTAAATTAATAGTCGTCCAAATACTTTGAAACTATAATAACCGAAATAATTTGAGTTTATGTGCTTATATTTCTTAACGTCTGATTTGTCTGTGGAAGTATAGACACAGAAGAGAGTAAGTAGTACACAAATTTTAAGTTTAAGGAAATAGCAGTGAATTGACTAACCGTGTGAATGCTTAGGAAATCCAGAAGTTAACTAGTGGTTAGGAATCAACTGTACTGATTTCCATCCTTTTTAGTTATAAGATCCCGTCGAAACTATTCAAACTTTTATCCCTAGGCACGCAGTCGCCTACGAAAAAGGCGGTAACACCTTCTGAAAGATCAAATTAAAAGTCAGCTGTAAGGTGAGAGGAAAAGCAAACCCGGGATAGGTCGAGGGAATAAGTTAGGTAGCATCACTGAATTTTTTTCTTGTGGCATTTGAGAAGGTCAAACCAGTTGAAAAAAAAAGTTAAATGTGAAGGCAAGGGGGAGAGGGCTGGTTAGATAGATTTTCTCGGTGGAAAGAGACTACTGCATCTGATGCTCTATCGTCATATCCAAATATCAGTGTTGTGTGAATTTTAACAATTTTTATCCACAATATATCCCAGCTCTAAATGGGCACCTGGAGTAATCCGGGGGAAAACATATCGGATGATTTACCTCCAAACACGCATTACTCTCCCGGCCGAAGGGAGAGAATCAGAAGATTGGTATCTGCAAATAATTTCTTAGATATTAAAAATTTTTTAATATCTTAAGATATTAAATTTAAGATATACAAAGATATTAAAATTTTAAAAGATTTAAAAAAAGATGATTCTCTAATAATAACGAAAGCGGATAAGAGCAATACAGTAGTAATACTAGAAAAAGATGATTATGACAGTAAAATAGAAACAATTCTAAGTGATACTTCAACATATAAAAAACTTAACTCGGACCCAACTGATTTGTATGCTAAAAGATTAAGAAAAGATTTAGAAGACCTTAAAACAAATGGAAGTATCACACCCCAGATATATCACAAGTTCTTTCCAAGGGGATCAGTTAGCCCTAGAATATATGGTTTGCCAAAAATACATAAAACAGGCATCCCCTTAAGACCTATTGTTTCAACAACCAATTCACCAACGGTAAAATCGAGAAATGGGCAGCAATGACACTTAAACCATTATTATATCTCCAAAATTCGTATATAAAAAACTCGAAATTTTTAAAAGACAAACTTATAAGTGTAGAAATATCAGAAGAATCTAGATTGTTCAGTTTCGATATAAAATCCATGTATACGTATATTCCTTTTGATAAATCGTTTAGTATTTTATCCAAAAAACTTGAGGAACGAAAAAATGAGATAGAAGAATTACCTTCGGGAATTGAACTGGAAACTATATTAAATTTAGTCAAAATAACTAGCAGATATACTAACTATTTCAAGTTTAGAGATAATTTTTACCATCAAATTAGGGGTTTAGCAATGGGAGGCCCTTTAAGACCGTTGTTAGCAAATATTTATGTAGAGTATGTTGAAAATTTAGCTATAGAAACATATTTTTTAAAACCTAAATTTTGGGGCAGATATATGGATGATATTTTAGTTATTTGGAATTACGGGGAATCAGAAATTGAAGGTTTCTTGGAACATTTAAATAATTTGGGAGGAGAGTTAATTTTTACAATTGAAAAGGAAACAGAGAATAAGTTACCGTTTCTAGATATTTTGATCCATAGAAATAATAATGAACTAGCATTTTCAATTTACCGTAAACCGACTAGTAACAACCGTTATTTGTCTTTCACATCAAATCACCCGATCCAAGTAAAAAGGGGTGTGGTTATTTCTTTAGTGGATAGGGTATTAAAATTAGCATCACCAGGATACATAAGAAATGAACTAATTTTTATTAAGGATATTCTAATAGGTAATGGCTATCCGGAAAAAATGATTTCTCAAATAATTGAAAAGAGGAAAAAAAGTTGACGGAGCCAAAAATATTAGAAGAAGATGGGTCAAATCAAGAAACAAATTACATAACTTTGCCTTTTGTACCAATTTTATCACAAAAATTAAGAAGAGAATTAAAAAAACATAATATAAATACAGCATTTAAATCAGGACATAATATAAGCTCGTTGTTAAATAAAGGGAAAGACAAGATACCGAGAAATTTGCAAAAGGGAGTATACAAAATTCCATGTTCTTGTGGAAAATTTTATGTGGGTAGAACGCAACAAACTTTAGAAAATAGGCTAGAACAACACAAGAATGCAATAGATTACGCTCTAAAACAAAACAAAACACCAGAAACGTTTGAGTCAGCGGTTGCAGAACATCTTTATAATTTTCCTCATCACAGTATTTTATTTGATCAAACAAAAATAGTAGATACGTCTGTAGGACTTTTACAAAGCTTCAGGGAAATTATAGAAATAAAAAAGATAATATATGGGGGTACTAGTATCAATAGAGATGAAGGGGAATTTGGGATCAATTCAATTTATAATAGTTTAATTAAAATGCAGGCAAGATATTCAACCAATACTGATTTTAATAATATTTCTGAAACGAAAGATGACCTTGCGAACAAAGGTCAGAATGGGTTAAATGATGAGAAAAGTAAACGAACTGCAGCTAAGCTTGCAACAAAACGAATCCATTCAATTTATAATTCATAAAATGGTTGATGAACTTGTGAAATTTAATTAAGGGTTATGGACCGGGGGGTTAGTTGACCTTTTATTGTTTTGGTCTAAGTATAAATATATTCTTCATTTTTGATAGATTTCAATTTATATACTGGGAGGAGGCGAGTAGAATCAATATAGACATTCAGTACATGGAAGTGTTTATTTAATATATTTCCATTTATATACTGAGAGGAGGCCAGTTGAAAGACATTCAGTGCATGGAAGTGTTTAATTAATATGTGAGTTTTGTTCTTATTTATTTATATTTTTCTTTCGTTTTTGCTTTTTGTTCTCTTTATGTGTTTAGTATGTTTTATTGTAATGTAATTTAAGTTGTTTTTTTTTTTTGCTTTATTTATTTATTTTTTTCCGTTGAGAAAGGCTCCCGGATGTGGGGCCGAAATATTCGGAGCTTTTGTGCATAATTAATTGTTTTGTAGTTCACTGCTTGTTAGAAAATTAAAACCCGTTTTTCGTGTTTAAAAAAATTTTTTTGTTTTTTATTGGTATCTGCGCTACACCGATCATTGGTCAGCATGCTAAAAAGTTTAAATTTTTTGTCCAATAACGGCCATACAATCAAAATATTATGTTTAAGCATCCGAAAGGCTTACAATAAATACAAGGGTAGATATTGTCTTTTATCAACCAGGGTATTAATGTGTTGCGTAGCATCATTACTGCTTTCTTAATTGTTTCATTTATCGTAATTGGTAACGATTTATAATTCGGCCTTGTGCATAGATTACCGATGCGTGATTGACTGCAATCGCAAACAGAAAAAAGGCCTGCAACTTTGTCTTAGTTGGGATCTAGTAAAGAATGAACCACAGAGAATCAGGCAGTGGAATCACTTAAATATGACATCTTACCCCAGAAAAGTAATTTTAAAAATATATTTGTATTATATTATCTCTTGTCAAAATATACTGTACGTTATATCTTATATATAAAGATGCAGTTTTTGTCAAAAATTGCACTTCATTTTTGTATTAACTTTTGTGACTCACGAAACATCTCTTACAACATCTTTCTATCCTACTTATAGCATCTCTATATCATGTTTCAGTGCCCCACTAGTGACGAAGAAAAAAAATGAAAAAAGACACATCACTGCTTCCTATGTGAAAAAATGGTATTCCTTGTTGCTCAGCGTCGGTGATTCCAATAGTACAGTTCTGATCTTGATATGACACCATTTTTGTGGGGTTTTAGGCTTCGTTTTAAAACTCTTTTAAATTTATTCTAGCGATAAACTAAGGTTAACGGAAGTAACAGTTACCATTCCTGAATCAGCTTCAAATTGCGGTTCTTTCTCAGGTGACAGTTTTTTTTCAAAGTGTTTTTAAATTTTCGGTCACTATGGACTAGAATTTGTTTTCTACTAGGTTGCATCTGACGCCGTAACCATGAAGATCTTTGCATTAGGCTTGTGGCAGCTGGGATCGAACCCTGGTCCTGGTATTGCCAAGTAGAGGTCAATCCGCTTTGCCACCTCAGGACTATGTAGCTTGATAGCAGTAAGAGATGGTAATTTACAATTCTTCGGTATAGGGATCATTAGATCATAAAGGTCATTAGGGATCGTTTTAAACCATCCATCATCTGAAAATAAACTTCTTGGTTATCTTTAGAGCAAGACTCGCATAGAGCATAAAACTATCTCTTGATGTGCTAGACCAAAATTCTACATCTCATCTAGATTTCCTGAAAACAATCACAGAAAACTTAATCTCGAAATCCCAAATTTCGTTTTTTCTAATTTAGGCTATTGATTTTTATTTTATTTGGATTTTTCTCAAATTGTTTATGCATATAAGGCTTGGGAACAGGAATAAATTAAAATGATTAGCTGAATGGTTAAAAGTAAAGATAATTCTAAATGTTGACCAAAGACAATTCGGAAACTTACGCTCTACATCTACCACCCACTATCTTGTTCACCTTATGGACACAATATGTAGCAGGCACACTTGAAAAAGCTAATACCTGGCTCAATGTTATTGCAGTGGACTTGCAAAAAGATTTTGATTTAATCAACCGCAATACATTGGTAGAACAACTATTCAATGACTTTCAAGTTGACTCCTATTTAATTAGAATAGTTGCGTCTTTCCTTTCTAATTGAACGCAAGTCGTCAAAAACCTGAATGTATATTCTGATCCCCTCCCAATCTACAATGGTGTGCCCCAGGGAACCCTCTTAGGCCCAATTTTATTTCTTGCAATGATAAACAACCTTGGTGTCGACTTCCCGGATAGATGGAAATTGTTGATGATCTGAGTGTCTTAGAGATATGTTTTAAAAATTTAAAAAGCAGCCCAATGGACATCTTGGAATCGATATCAGGTAAAGGTGTTACTAATGATATGAGAGTCAACCCCTTACAGTCAACGGTTTTAACTATTAATATCCTTATAACTACCCCTTCTTTCTACTGCCCAATCCCCCCTGAAATGTCTGTCACCACTATGAATTCCAAATGTTCAATAAAAGCTTTCGATTTAATCAACCACAATACATTGGTAGAAAAACTATCCAATGACTTTCAAGTTGACCCCTATTTAATTAGAATAGTTGCGTCTTTCCTCGCAAGTCGTCAAAAACCTGAATGTGTATTCTGATCCCCTCTCAATCTACAATGGCGTGCCCCAGGAAACCCTCTTAGGCCCAATTTTATTTCTTGTAATGATAAACAACCTAAGTGTCGGTTTCCCGGATAGATGGAAATTTGTTGATATCTGACTGTCTTAGAGGTATGTTTCAAAAATTTAAAAAGCAGCCCAATGGACATCTTGGAGCCGATATCAGACGAAGCCTTTACTAATGATATGAGAGTCAACCCCTTACAGTCAACGGTTTTAACTATTAATTTCCTTAAAACTCCCCCTTCCTTCTCCTGCCCAATCCCCCGTGAAATGTCTGTCTCCATTATGAAATTACTGGGTGTTACCATCTCAAGCGACTTAAAATGGGGTTGCCATATTAATGACATTTTAAACGTGCAAATGCTGCATTTTCCCTCCTTAAACTACTTAAAAAACTTAAATGTCCCAAATCGCATTGTTTGATGATTTTTCTCTCATCTGTACGCCACGCCCGACCCTCGAGTACGCCTGTCCTGTTTGGCATCCTGGCATCTCAATTGAATTGTCGGACAGAACAGAGCCAGTCCAAAAAAGCTGCCTAAGAATTATCTTTAATGAGGGTAAAGTGCCTTATATTTTCCTTCTTCGGAGAGCCAATCTAGTTACCCTTAAGGAAAGGATAGCAAAAATTTCTTTGCGTTTCGCTAACAATGCCCTTCACAACCATCGGGCAACTACCCTTTTCCCTAGTCAATATTCACCCTTTCGACCCCGACTCCCACGTTCTGCTTCAACAAAGTTCCCCTCCTTGCCCCAATAAAACTTCCAATGAAAGATATAGTAATACTTTCATCCCTTACATAGTTGACATATTCAATCAATGAATCTCCTCACCCCCCCCCCCCTTATCTCCCTTTTCACCTTACATTTTTGGTGTTCATTTTGCAAGTTTCAATCTTTTTTTTTTGGTCGGATAACTAAATTGTTTTTGTTTTAATTATTTTGTTCGCTTTTTAGTTTTACGAATTTTTCTTTGTTTTGACATTTCGCTGATTCGGCATTGACCTTTTAATTTTTGAGTTTTAATTTTTTTTTGACATATTTACTATTTGACGTTGACCTTTTTATAATTTTGTTGTTGTTGTTTGTTTTCGATTTTTCTCGGTTTTATTGACGCTAAAATATGCATTCGGCCCGTTTTGGGCTTGTGATAACCGTTTTTCAGCAATAAATCTTATCTTATTTACCTGCCTGAAAGGATTTTTACATCTCAGCAAAACTTGTTTGGAAGTCAAAGCTAGTGTCCTAGCTGTGCTTTTGGACTGTTCAAAAACAATTCGCAAATCAGGTAGGGACATTTAGACTTAGACTCAGGTTTATTTAGACATACACTCTAGCACAAGGTGAATTTACGGCAGTGTTTACAAAAGAAAGAAAATTATACACGCACGTACATGTCATAAATCAATATGACTTACTATAAACTCCCACAAAATAAGGAACGAGAGAGTTTTGATACCGGTTTGTCTTGAATTGAATGTCCCAATGGAGATACTTAATTCGTGTTCTAGCAATGGATGACCACAGAGTCCCAACTGCAGCACTGCATTGGCAACTGTCCTGATGTAGAGGTACCCCGAGAAATAATTTCAATGACCCCAACGATTTGAGAAACTGCCACATCCCTTTCGAGCTCCAGTGGGAGGACATTCTCATAACAGGAAACCAGTGAACTCCTTCTTCGAACGACTGGTTGCTCCTTCTTGATCTTCATGGGGAAACAAGCGAAGATAATATATAAGGTAAGGATGTAAGATTTTACATCTGTGGGGGGGTGCCTAAATTCTTTTAATCAGAACATCTAACAAAAGAGCCTATCAGATGTCAATCAAAATTAGTGGGACATGAAAGTAAGGGTATCAGTTGTCCCTTAAGAGATTTCAGACATTATCAAGCCTCTGTGGGAGATAGGGGGAGAGGAGATACGTTCCTTCAACTAAGTTCACTTGGAAATCTAATAGAAAGGATAGTTGGATCTCCATCAAACTTTGCTGGAAATCAGAGCTAGTTTTTTAGCTATGTATTTTGTGGATCCTGGGCCGATTTCACGTTTGTTCAGGAGGCAAGGGAAGCAATTCTTGTCATTAGGTGGTCTTGTCATTAGGCAGAAGCAATTATTGAATGTAAATCAAATTTGGTTGTATTGAGCATTATAGCTTCCCTTGTAAGAGTATATATCCTTTCTGACATTTGTAGAGAAGGGAGGTTAATTATTGTCATCGCGAAGTCTGCAAGAAGGTTGGTTAGGTTTTAGCCAGACTTGGTTGGAAGCAAAGGTAAATGTATTAGTTGTAATTCTGGAGATCCCGTACCCAGTCTGATACAAGTTTGACTGCGATTTGGATCACACTGGCTAAATTTGGGGGAGGGTGGCCCCTAAGCTCTTGCGGTCAAGGGATTTCACGGAAGGGATCGTCGAATCTGAAAAAAAAACTTGATAAGTAGTGAGAACTAATTTACTTTTCATGCTGTTGGCTATCAGAATCCAATTTTGGCTTTGTAGGGGAGGGGCAGGGAAGGGTTCATTAAATTATTGTTGACAGGACATCTAGCAGAAATGGATTTCGAATCTCAACTAAACTTAGAAGAAAGTTGGATTAATTTTCCTAGTCGGGCCTTTTACGGGTCTGTATCCATTCTGCTCGTTTTGGGAAGGAAGCATTCTGGTCATCAGGATATTTACCAGGAAAGGTTGTCAAATATAAAACGATTTTGGTTAGAAATAAGAGGAAGTGTTCTAATTGTACTTATGGATTTTATTTAGGGAATGTGAATGGGAGTTCAATGATTACCATCACGATATTCAGCCGGGGAGCGGGGGGGGGGTCCTCATTTGAAAGAAATTTGGTAGGATTAAGGTCTAGTGTAATATTTGCGTTTTTGGGCGATGAAAATCCAATCTGAATTTTTATGGTAGGGAAAGGAGGGGCAAAAATTGGGAGCGGGGTTTGCAGGGAGCTTGTGGTGATCGCCTCCCTAGCTTTTGAAAAAGACTTTTTTTTACTATTTTTGTTTAATAAATTTGAAGAAAAACAAAGTCATCCGCCCCTAGATTCTGAAAATTTTCTTTTTTTATTCCTTCGTAAAACTAAAAAAAAAATCCTTATCCCTTCTCGATTTCCTTCGATTGGCGTTCTTGGAAAGAGAGGATCACAAAATTCTTATCATCAAGGCAACTAGTAGAAGAGGTTATCGAGACTCAGCCAAATTTGGTCGTAAGTAAGATTAAGGACCCCAGTTGTGTCTTTAAGGGGTTTTTAAGCATTTTAGTCTTTGTAGGATGAGGAGATCTTAAAATTTTTCAGCAAAGTATTCAACAGAATGGACTGTCGATTCAGTGAACCCAGTAGTAACTGAACCATAGCCCATAGTAACCGAAAGTCTAAAAAACGCGATTAAAAAAACCTTTGATTGAGATAGTTCTTCCTTTAAAGGTGTTCGGGAATAGAAGCTATTGTATAGATAGTAAAAGTTTATCTAGAAAAGTGATTTTTGGGGTCTTTGAAAAAGAGCTGAAACCCCTCAGAAATGGTGATGGATTGAAATGAAAAATACTTCATTGGAATATTCAAGCAACAGAATTGAAGTTCCCCGTCTTCAATACACAAAGGACATCACTTTTTTTGCATGGATAGCTGTGACGTGTCTCCTTTTCCCTCCTTTTTTCTAAGGTGATTTTATCGAACGGGTGATCGTAAAATATTTGAAAAGGGATCAGTTGAAGTAAAATTGTAATATTCAGTGCTCTTTTTAATCAACAAAAGATAGTCCGCCACAGCAAAGTAAGTTATTCGCCATTCTGTGCTATGTTACATCAGTGTTTGCCAAAATGCTGGAGAATGCAAATTCTAAGATAGGTCGTAGTCTAAAACCTCGAACCAAGGTTTTGAGTCCCCCACCCTTAAAAACGAGAAAAAAAAATCCCCTAGCAAAAAGTCTTCAAAGTCTTCTTACTTATTTATCTATAACTTTTTCCGCCAGTTAGCAAGTTACCGTAAGATCGCAGAGATGTTAAGTGGCTCATTTAAAAGCTACTGCTCGTATCTACGTACCTTTTCTAAATTCATCCTAATGAATCTATCTTAAAGTGCCTTATGGCACCAGAAATGGTTTTTTGGTGCTATTTCTGAAGTAAAAAGGCTGGGAAGCACGACAAGGGTACCTTTGTAACCTCCATGGTCGAAAGTCCCTAACCAAAGATTTACAGCCCTTTCTCTTGTATACCCCACCTCTCAGCCAAATTGGTAATTGAAAATAAAATAAAAACGCTTTGAAAAAAAACTGCCTAATGAAAAAATGTGTTTTACTAATTTCTATTTTTATTAAAATGGTTTGATGTTTTATCTGTAACTTATTAATGATGCCTGGATACAAGATACCCTTCAGACTTCTTATTTATGCATCAAGGTTATCTCGTTGTAAAGTCTAAGGTAGGTTGGAAGTTATATCTATATTCAACGCCCCCTTTAAAAATAAGACGTGCTGATTTCTTTAGTTTCATCGCCTTGAGAGCAACCAGACCCCCCCCCCCCCTCCACGCTCATCATTTCCCTTAACACTTCCTATAAAAATTTAGAGATAAAAATTTTATTCATCGTAATGGAAGGGTCTGGAAATTATGTCTGTAAGAAAGACAACCACCCCTCCCCCCTACAGCTCTCAGGGCAAGGGTTATAAGTTATGCCCTGGGGGCATATAAGGTTCTTATAGAAAGGGTGGTCGCGTATGCTTTGGAGGGGACTCAGTGGATTGGTAATCAAAAGCTCTAGTGCCCTTTTTAAGAGTCAAAGTGATCAGAGCGCAGCTATCCCCCCCCCACAAACACACACAAAACTTCGTGTTTTCCCGAGATCCAGCCAATAGAAATTTTGAGACAGTCCTTTTTTTCAAAATAGTCCAAAGATCATATAACAAGGCTTTTGGGGTTGATACAAACCACCAGAGCCTGAGGGGGAGGGTTTTAAGTTATACCCCTGGGGCATTTAAGGTTCTTTTGGAAGGGATGGTTGTATAAACTTTAGAGGTTGCTCATTTCGTTGAAATTGGAAGTTCTAGTTTCCTTTTAGAAGTCAATAGTGATGGAGGTGAACTAGCCCCCCCCCCCAAGTACTGCTATTTTCCCCAAACGCATCTGATTGAAATTATGCGCTGCCAAATTTGTTCAAATTAGTCCAAAGAATATAATAATCAATCAATCAATTTATTAATACTAAAAACAAAACAATTACAAACTTAAAGTTTATACACGCCCAAGAAGCTCAGCTTGTAAAGGGCCAACAAAACAAATAAGACACTATTATAAAGCACATAAAAAAAAATGGATAAGAGACATTTATGAAAATAGGGGAATTAACAGGAAACTTCACAAATAACTGAAAAAAAAATATATAAACGAAGAAGAGATTGGAAATTAGGATTAAATATATAAAAAAAAGAAAAAAAAATCAGAGAAATATATTGAATGAAAAAAAGACATATAAATTTGGATGGAATGCAAAAAAAAAGAAGAAAAAAAAGGGGGAAATACTATACTGGAAATAACCAGTGAGAAACTGCCTTTGCAGAAACAGATAGAGGGACATCAGGAGGGATGGAGTTCCATAGTAAAATAGATTGATAAACAGGAGACCCCTGACCTGCTGTCGATGATCGCTTAGGTAAAATGAACCTGCGATAAGAGCTACGTAAAAAAGAAGAATACCTACCTGAGCCTGACAGAAAGAAAAACTGCTGCAGAGATGGTGGAAGTGTACCTAGAAAAGCAGAATGTGCTAAATAAAGGTAACTTTTACCCACAATACGATCCAGCGGAGCTATCCCAGTATCATTATAAAGATCAGAGGAAGGGTAAAAACGAGGTAGAAGAAAAGTAGCCTTCACTGCCCTATTTTGGGCTCTTTGAAGTGAGCAGAGAAGAGATTTATTAGTACTACCCCAGACAGAACAGCAATAAGAAAGGTAAGTAAAACTAAAAGCATAATAAAGAGAAAGCATAACATCTGGGGGAAGAAATGAATTAACCCTGTATAACATTGAAGATTGGCGGAGGACAAGGGAACGGGTATGAGTTATATGGGGTTTAAAAGAAAGAAAACAGTCAAGATACACACCAAGAAATTTCACTATAGTAGCTTGCGGTATAATATCATTCCCATAAGTCAGGATGGTTGGTTCCCTTGCGTCTCTCATACGATAAGGGGTTCTAAAGTGTACAATGGAACTTTTTTGGCCGTTGAGAGTCATACCATTTGACCAGCACCAATCTTTTACTTTATCAAGAAGACCTTGAGCTAGGGAAGTGGCAGATGGCAGGTCCACTGCAGCAATGAAAAAGTTACTGTCATCAGCAAAAAGAATAGGGTGCACAAGGGGATGAAGACCATCAACAAGATCATTAATATAAATTAAAAACAAAAGTGGTCCAACCACAGAGCCCTGTGGGACACCTTTCACAATAGGCAAGGAAGAGGAAGAAGTACCATTAACCGAAACATACTGAGATCTCCCTGAGAGGTAAGACCTAAACCATTCAAGTGGGACTCCATGCACTCCAAATGAAGGTAATTTAGACAAAAGAACAGAGTGAACGACCATATCAAATGCCTTTGAAAAGTCAAGAAATAGACCCAAAACACACAAGCCCTTGTCAAGGTTAACACGCACAACCCCCCAGAGCCCTGAGGCAAGGGCTTTAAGTTGTGACCTGGGGGCATGTAAGGTTCTTATGGACGTACGTTGCTCCAACTACTACTTCTACCGCAATTACTTGTAAGGTTAAGAGCATTAAGATGAAAATTTCAAGAAGTATGTGAATATACAGATTATCAAAAGAGCAAATCGTCAATACTATAGCAATGGGTAATTGTATTATGCTGAGTTGTTATACTACCGCAGTGACTACTATTACAACTATACCTAAGGGTAGGAAGGTGAAATTTTCAGAGAATATTTCTGAAAATTTATGTTGTACGAATAACAACCTGCCATCCGTATGCAGATTTTAAAAAGACATATCATTAATATCTTAAAAATAGTTTCGTGTGTGAAATTTAAACTTACAACGCTTGTTGTGGGGGATTGTTGAACTAACCAAAAGACAATATTTGCATCATAATACTACTACTTCTACTCCTACTACTACTACTACTGCTACTTTTATTGTTACTGCTACTGCTACTACTGCTACTAAAGCTAAGACTACTACTATCAACTCTACTCCTACTGCTACTACTATAGCTACTGGTGCTACTACTACTACTAATAAACCCAAGGGTATTAAGACGAAAATTTTGGGCAATATCGTAACTGTATAGTACATACTGTTACTAATGCTACTGCTGCTACTGGAACTATTGCTACTACACAAGCTAAGGGAATTAAGGTGAAGCTTTCAAGGAATATTTAGGCGGGTGCTGAACTAAATGAAAACGAACTAAGATCATGTAGATTGTCAATAGGGTGACAAAGCTATGTCACATTAACGGCTTACATTATTAAGTTAGATATTTCAGGGTAAGTTGTGACAGCTTTTGAACTAGCCAGAAGACACTATATGTATACTTTTGATACTACTTCTACGGTTACTGTAACCAATGACCCTAAGGATAGTAAGTTGAAACGTTTAGGGGGAGTTTAAATTAAACGAAAAAACTATATGAATGCAAGTATTAAAAGGGAATATAAGCAATATCATAGACAGCGTTGCTCTATCATAGCTAGTAATATCATTGATATTTTAAAGGAGCTAATTTGATTTGAAATTCAAAGTTCTAGTACCCTATTTAAGAGTCAAAAGTGATTGGAGGGCAATCAGCCCTCTTCTTTAGCTCATAATTTTCCAAACATTTCCAATTAAAATTTAAGATATCCATTTTGTTCAGCATAGCTGAACGGTTTTGTAACTGTATCTCTAGGGTTATTGCGTAGGTCAACCCCCCATAGTCATGCAATTTACTCATTATGTTTAAAAACTAAATGCTGCCTTAAGATTAAATAGAAAAGAACTGTGTGCATGCTGATTACCAATAAGACATCTCAGCAGTATCCCAAGATCCACTGAGGGCATTATGTTCAAACTTTCGGGGCTACTTCTATCACTACTTCTGCTCTTAAAATTTAACTAAATCAACAGAGTGTAAGTGTATCCAAGCTGTTAAAGAGCATAGATACATTATTTTACGAATGGAATCAAGTTTTATTTTTCAGCTCAACTAGAGGAGGAATATAACTAAATTAAACACTACTATTTGTGTCCAGATTTTTAAATGGGTATATTGTCAAAAATCGTTGAAAAATTTTCTCCAGCATACAAATAGCCAAACAATAAATTCTTAAAGAAAATCAGAAAGATTTAAATTCTTATTTTCTTTTTCTCTGAAAGGCTGTGTCAATATAAAACAAGCAGAAATTAGTTTTAAAAAAACTTTTTCCACAAAAAAAGTTTTTCAAAGAAAAGTAAAGAGAACTCCATTAAACCAAAAATTAGCAAAAATAAAATCAAATAATCTACCAAGCGCAAAACTACCACAAATCAGCATCGATAAATAAATGGAACCCAAAACGAACAGAAATTACAATAAATAATCGAGTCAAACTCAAAATGAGCAGAAATTCACCGGAGTAGGGCTCAAAACCCCTATGCCTTCCCAAGGCCAGAACAAAATTTGCACTTTACTGAAAACAAAAATTAAATGTTTTCATTTTCATAACTTTAATAAATCAAATATTATTAACATTTTAAGGAATAAATATCAGCGTATTTATTAAACTGACAATACACATTCATTTTTATTTTTTTCAGTAAAGTGCAAATTTATTTTTTTTAAGAAAAAAAATAAATAGTGAAAAATGTATATGCTAACAAAAGGCTTTTGTAGTTTCTGAAATTAATTAGATCTAATGCGCACCTTAGGTATTGGTCTGCAATACTGTAAGACTGAATTGCTCTCATACAATAAGTGTATCAGAGCTTTTACTGTTTTTTTTGGTAAATGCTGTGTCAAGCTCAAGCTATAAACGGGTAGGACTTTTAATTAATAGAGTGAAGCATTGTGGAGTAGTTGTGGAGAGTGGCTAGATGGAAACTGACGCAGCCATATATATCTTAAAAAATATCAATTTTTAATAACAAAAAACTCAATTTTGACCTAGATTTCCATTAACGTTTTCCTTAACGTTTTAACTAGACTTAACGTTTTAAATAGATATAACGTTTTAACGTGAAATCTAACTTTTTAACTTAATATTTTAACTAGAGCACCTTAAGGTTTGAGTTCCCTCTGAAATATTCAATATTAGGACCAATCTACATCTGTAAGTCGCACCAAAAGGATAAGATACCCTTGAAAACAACTCTGACATTGAATCTTTAATGGCCTCTAGAATCTGAAAATGGTGCCCTTTAAATTTTAGTATTTTTTGAGAATAAAAATGTTACAGGGAGCCAAATTCGTTGATTAGGGTGGGAAGGTGTTCTAAGACTGTTGTGGCCATTTTGTCTAAAAGTTGCTGGACAACAATAGAATAAGATATATATAAGCTGCTAACAAAAGCTATTTGTGGCTTTTGAAATTAATTGTGTCTAATATCTATTTTAGTTATTAGACCGCAATAATTGACGTCTGAATTGTATTCATGCAATAAAGGACTGCTTTTACTGGTTTTCGGTAAATGTTGTTTCAAGGTCAAGCTATTAACGAGTAAAACTTTTAATTAAGAGAGGGAAAAATTGTGGAGTGGTTTTGCAGAGGGGTTAGGTGGAAACTAACGTAACAATATATATCTTAAAAAAATAAGGAAGAATCGAAAATTTAATTTTTAATAATTCTCTTAAGTGAGATAGAAGGGTTACAGTATCAGCAAAATCACCGTCACAGGATGTGCTGTTGGTTCAGCTGGATTCCACCTCTGAAATTACATATTCGAAGTATATAGTCGATGAGTTTAGCAAATAGCACTGGGGAGAGGATACATCCTTGGCGGACCCCAGACTTCACACGGTTTAACGTTAAATCTATGTTTTAACGAAACGGAACGTTTTAACTAGATTACCTTGATTTTTATGTACCCTCTGAAATATTCCGTATTACGACAAGCCTACATTTGTAATTTGTGCCAAAAGGATAAGATACCCTCAAAAACACCTTGACATCGATTCTCTATTGGCCTTGTAAGTCTGAAAATGGTGCCCTTTCAATTTTTCTAAATTTTTGAAAAAAAAATTTCACATGGTGCCAAATTCAGTGAATAGGGATGAGAAGGTGTTCTAGGTCTGCTGTGGCCATTTTGTCTAAAAGTTGCTGGACAACAATGGAACACAATATATATACTAATAAAAGGTATTTGCAGCTTTTGAGATTACTTATGTCTAATATCTATTTTAGTTATTACACCGCAATAATAGACGTCTGAATTACATTCATGCAATAAAGGGCTGCTTTTACTAGTTTTCAGTAAATGTTGTGTCAAACTTAAGGTATTAACGGGTAAAACTATTAATTAGAAGAATGAAAAATGTGGAGTGGTTGTGCAGAGTGGTTAGGTGGAAACTGACGTAACAATATATATTTTTAAAAAATAGGAAGAATCGAGAATTCAATTTTTTAAAACAAAAGCTATTGAACATTTTTTTTAGCGTGAAATCTGGTGTCCGCCAAGGATGTATCCTCTCCCCAGTGCTGTTTGCTATACTCATCGACTATATACTTCGAATATGTAACTTCAGAGGTGGAATCCAGGTGAACGGTGATTTTGCTGATGACGCAACCCTTCTATCTTGTTTAAGAGAGGAGTATGTTAGTATATATGCTAACAAAAGGTCCTTGTGGCTTTTGAAATTACTTGTGTCTAATATATATTTTAGTTATTAGACCGCAATAATAGACGTCTGAATTGCATTCATGCAATAAAGGGCTGATTTGACTAATTTTCGGTAAACGTTCTGTCAAGCTCAGCTATTTTATCATATTCAACATTTCAAAGTAACTGTTTCTCAGCATTTACTCTAAGTTTAGAGCCTAGCAAGCATTTTATAAGACTCATGTGACTGGCCAATTGTGATCTGGTCAAATGTGATTAGTCAGATAACCTCCCAAGAGCTAAGTGATTCGTTCACAATGATTCGATAGACCTTTATTAGCATCAGTGTCTCTTCCTGGTGGACATTTTAGATTGGTTGAACATTTATAATATATTGACAACTGATTCTCTTCCACGTCTCAAATAATAGATCTCATCTCCTCTATAATAACTTCCTTGAGTGTAGAAATGGTTTTCTTACTACTAGGTAGGCTAAGGTCAGGGGGATCAGATGCCTACTCAAAATCATACTTAAGATTCATCCCATAGCCTGCAAAGGTACCTATCAGCAGTATCAGCCAATCTGAGAACAGATTTGAGCCGAAATGGCTTTTTCTGACTTGCTGGAGCCAGGATTTTATCACGAGTGACCATTATTAGGATTCAACTGCTGTCCTGCGGGGCTCATTGGGCATTCCAGGAAACTGACTCTGCTTACTTATGTAACATCTTGGACAATACTGAATTGAAGCCTTCACCCTCTAGACAGGCTCACTTGCACGCAAGGCCTAACCCAGAGGAGGGATTAGGGGGTTTGCACCCCTCCCGAAATGTTTTTTCACTCATAAAAACATAACAAAAATGGATATAAAAAAAATTTTGTATGCGTTTTATGATGTTTTTTGTGTAAATCCCCTCCGAAAAAAAATCCTGGGTACGGCCTTGCTTATACGCTTCCAAGGTCTCCCTAAATCATTTGAATTTTCACTGGCTGCTTTGAGGTTCTGACGGTCCCAACCTTCGTCGGCGTCCCGTCTATCTTTGAATTCTACTCCTACAACAGATTCATCACATTCTAAACAGTAACGAAATTGACCTTGGCTTGGCGTTGTACGTCCATGTCCAACCGTCTTACTTTAATCAACACCAATTCAATCAATTCCTCCAAACGAAGGTTGTACCTTCCAACAAAGGTTGGAATAATTTTACTGGATAGAGAACTAGTGACATATTGAGAATGGGCATCGGCACAGTTTCTGTTTTTATTTCTGTTTCTGTTTTTGTCTAACCTGTTTCTGTTTTCCAAAAAAAAACAGAATATAAAACAGAAAAAGGACATCAGTTTTTGTTGGACCTGTTTCTGTTTCTGTTCTGTTTTTTGTTAACCTGTTTTTTTCCATTTATTTTTTTTTTTTACTTGTTTTCTGTTTTGTTTTTTTTTGTTTAGCCAAATGCTTGCGTTTACGCTATTGTTAAAGCTTGCTACCTTGGAGGATTGAAAGCTCTTCATTCCTTGGTCACCTCCTTCACGTTTGTGTAACTAATGCTCTCAAGTTCTGGGGAAAAACTGATGTAGAGCAAGCTGTTGAATGTGAATCTGATGACAGTGATGATGAACTGGAAGAAGCCTGACATGGATGACCCTGACAATTTGGATGAAGAAAGTGTATGTGATGAGTGGGTTGAAACTACTTCTAACTCTGGAGGCAGAACAAGAGACCTAGTTTTTATTTTATTTAGGTAAATCTTGTAACTAATGTTTTTTTCATCTAAGAAGAAGCTCTAGTCTAACTGTAAAACATCCATCTGAGATTGAAAACATATAGCTCAGTATTAACTTCAAAGCTGGTCCAAAGCTGACCCAGGACCTTGAAGTACTGTTACCTTAGATCTTAGAACAAAATAAGTAAGGTTATGCAGTTTGCAAATAACTGGAAAGGACTTTATAGTACAAGTCAGTAGAAAAGGTTGCTTTAGTAATTTATCAGTTTTTGTATTCTACGAATTTTGGACACGAAGGATGCATCAGTAGCTGCAACCTAGTAAATATTTCGGCCTATATTAACCGAAAATAAAAAATTAATTTTTAGAAAAAAACCTCATATCTCGAACTATAGTAACCCATATCTCGGCCTATAGTAAACGAAAAAGAAAATTTAGAAAAAAACATTCTATGCAAAAATTTATTTGATGCTGGTTCAGTAATGTTAATTATTACCTCGATTAAACTTCAATGTTAATCTTAGCATAAAATCAAGTTTTCCTTCTTTTTGAAAAAGAGCCCAAAGCCTGTCGAAAATGGCATTGGGTTGAAATAAAAAGTACAACATTGAAATCGCCATGGTCGAAAACCCTTAACCGGAGGTATACAGTCCCCATCCCCAAAAACAAAAGAAATTCGCATTTTAGCATAGGTAGTGTAAGCAATCCAATGTGCAAGAACAATTGATGGTACACTCGAAACAGGAATGTTTCTAAGTGACAAGTTCAAAGTTTGAACTTCAGTTTGTTTTACATTTTATTCAAAGCTGTTGAGCTTTTGTATTTGAAAGAAAAGTTTGTTCCTTTTTTTTCATACTCTGTTGTTCAACATCAGTAGTAATGTATATGCTGATTTCAACCCTACATTCAACCCTACATTCACGCCTACAAGAATATGGTTAAAAGTGTATACAATATGAACGATACATGAAAAAATACATGGAAAACCCACGCGTGTGACATTAGAGCTAGACATGTAGATTTTAAAAAGCTGGCACGATATAATGTGGTCTAACATGTTTTGAGAGTATGGTCGCAATTATATAACTCAACCAGACTGGTTTTTGTTATTGTTGTCAATTGCACAAGGAATGTGCGTCGTAAGTTCACGTGGACATTTTTTTTTTTAAGTTGGAATGGTATAAAGTAGTCCAACATGTTTTGGGAGTATGCACGAAATTATATAACTCAAGCAGAGTGTTTTTCGAGCCAACATCCGTTTTTTATTCGTCCTTGAGATTTTGTATAAAATGTTCATACCTTACGATTTAATTTTCATTATGTTTTAACATATCATAGATAGTACACTGAATATTATTAACTTCGAAACAATGGATACTTCAATTTTCAACGTGAGTACAGTTTACTGAATTTCTTAATTTATTTCCAAATAAAAATCATTTTACCAGTAAATTCAAATTTCAGGAACATAGGCCCCCCTCCCTTCCAACAATACAAACCCATACAATAGTATAAGTATACTCGTTAGAAAACGCAAAGTACGCTCTTTTTTCTATTATGTAAACAAAAACCCATCCCCCACTGCTCTGTTTACGAGCATAATTCTGTAGTTTTACTTATCTCGTTCAAAATGTTCCTTTTCCCAATTGTGTATTTAAGATTTTTCGTCTTTTTCCGGTCTAAAACCGCATGTGTTTATAATTAGTGAAAAGGGTCCTTTTGGAGCGAAACTTCACACCTCTTATCGCAAAGATTAATGCAACATGTCTTTGTGATTCAACATACATTCACAAATAGATTGTTTTTCGGCCAAATTAGAGGAGATACATTCTATTTGATGAATGCAAATGGGGTTTCATAGATGATTAAGAGGCTTTTATAAAAATATAAGACGGGGGAGTAATTCTAACACCATCGTTGCGAGGTGAAAAAAAAAACTATTTCGTCGCATGGAAAGTAAGGGGGAGGGAGAGGGGAATTCTTTGTGCAGACTAATTTTTTGAAATCCCCCTTCCCTCCAAACACAAAATTTTCCCAAATTTTACTTTAGAAGCTTTTTAAATATTTCTAAAGCGCTAAGA
>JAQQPU010006463.1:25287-42469 GCA_029168905.1 Artemia sp. Kazakhstan ARC1039 | reverse complement strand
CCCCTACCCCCCCCCCTGGATACCACCTTGATAGGATACCGTCTCAGCTTTCATTAGAAAAATAAGTTACTTAATAATTAACTAGGTCACTATATGGTTCAAACAAACACGCAAAATAACATTAAACAGCTTAGTGTTCCTTGAAAAAAATTGAGGGTATGAGTAAAGGGGTACAAAGACAACAACAAAAGTGTCAAAATTATTCAGATATTCCTCAAATTATTGGAAAACTGAGTCATAGATTCGCCGTGTCATTCAATAAGATCCAAAGAATCTAATTAAAAGGGAGCACACACAAAAGCCAAATTAGGCCAGTAGCCTATGAGAAATTGCAAAATATCCAAGACAATGAACAAGTCTTAATGGGGGGCCCTGGGTCTATCCAAATATTTCAATGGTTTCCCTGGGAATTTGATATCATTTTCTTCTGTCTCCACTTTAAATGAGAAAATAATTATCCTTTTGGCATCCCTGCTTTCAATAAAATAAAGGTACTATCACTTAAAAATGATAGCCCCCTATCCCCCCCTATAGGCAATAATTTACAATTTATGTATATGTCATATTTTTGGGGTAGCTTCTGAACAGTTTAGTATTAAACATTCAGGCGTTCAACAATTGAGTATTAAACATTAAGAAAATCTTATCTAAAAACAGCAAAAAAAAAAAATCTGTAAACTTACAATTCAGCTGTAGAAACAATCTGTCGGCTGTCAGTTTCAAAATCCAACTGAAGGCTGAAGCTGTATAGTAGTGAATTCGTTCTATAATTCTATTCAACTTGAAAATAAAATTCTTGACTACGAACGATGTTAGAAATAGCGATTGGGAAACTACATTCGAAATGGTTTAAACTCATTTCATAAAGACGATACTGTTTTTTGTCAACATATGAGGAACTGTGTAAATTGCAATATTTGCAATTGAATATTGCATCTGTCTGGTTTTTATGCAAAGTAACAAAAGAGACGAAAATTAATGAACAAGAGAGTAGTTAAGAATTATGGTATGCAAAGTAATATTTGGCAGGGAAATTCACTGGTGATAAATCGCTAGGGATGGCACCATGATTACGTGATTTTCGGGGATTCCGGGAACCAAATTTTTTTTGGGGTGACGCATAGATTTTCAGGGAAATACCTGAAAATTCGGGGATTGTGCAAGCCCTGCTTGATTTCTAATCAGGAAAATCGAAATACTAAACCACACGAGAAGGAAAAGCTCCGACTTTGCAATTGACGCAATAAAGAATTGCGCAAAATTAATTTAAAGTTGACCGAACGCCGCCGCCTCTATCGGAGGCGGCGCGCCAGCGGCGTTACGACACTTCGGCGGCGTTCGACCGGTTCTCTCGTCGGCGGCGTTCGGTCGATCTGCAAGCGCGGCACCGGGGCTAGTTATATTGTTTGATGGTTAGATGGTTTGATGTTGTTTCATAGTTCTGTTCTGTTTGTTGAGGGTGCAAACCTCTGTTTAGTTCTTCATTTGTATGCCCTTTTATATTAGCTTATGTAACGGTTTACGTAAATTCGAAGATAGTCAATAAACGTCGGTACATGGTCTTTATTAAATAATGTGAGAATACACACAGAGAAAATAAGGTAGCACAAGAGCAACTAGCTAAGACGAAGGCGAAAAATGGACTGCCTTTAGACATGTACCAAGAGTATAACTTTTCTGGAACGGAAGTTCCAGCTATTGGTTGTTCGACCATGCCTGGGAACAAACCCTTTCCCACGACTAGCTTTAGTCCCAAGAGCCCTCCCCCCCTGGACCACTCTCGTTGACACATAAATGGTCAAATCTCTAGGAAATGAGACACCCGGAAAAGCTCTTTCGAAATTATATTCCAAATACTTTACAGATTCTCCTCCCTGTTTTAAGTTAAATTTCCCAAATTTGGCTTATCCCCTTATCATAAAACCCTCAAACTTTAATTGAATTCAAAACATTCAATACCCATCCCAAATTATTCACTTCTCACCTACTAACATTCTACAGCATAAACTAGTAAACAATTACATAATATAAACACTACACAATACTTGCAAAAGTAAAAACTTACATAGTATAAACGAACCACACTAACAACCATAGTAGGAAACTGGATATTTTAACACTTCATTTTTCTCTGTATACTTTAAAATAGACTTGTTACCCATACGCCTGAATTTGATGAGGACAAGGAAAGTTGGGATTATGTATAAACTTCGGATGAGAGCAAAAGGAAGGACCGAGAAAGGCTAATTAATCCTGAAAATACCAGCGACAAATAAATGAAAGTGCATAAACTTATAAATAATGGAATAGATATGTCAACCATTGCAGTTTGATTGGCCTACCATGCTGCAATGACGTCAAGATATTATTCTCAATAAAATCCTCGGGGTTTTTGTTGCTGCGGAACACCTCGGTTTTGACCTATTTGGTTTTGCTCTACTAGCTTGTGGCTCAACAAATGGCAGTACTGCTGGGGATATCTCTACATTACTATTAGTGCTACGCATTAAAACCAACCCGTGAGGCATCACCTAAACAAAAAATTTCTGCACTATGCTCTAACAAATACCGTTTGTAGGACGGTCTGATCCCCTCCTTGAATAAATTAAGAGCAAATCTTCCAAGGACTACACCGTCATCCCTGGCTTCTAAGGACACCCTACATGACCTTCCTAATTTTTGCATCCTTTTATAGAATAGATATACCCTTTCATCCTTAAATTGAGCCACGCTTACAAACTCTGCAACCATTTTGCCTACTATTTTGCCTGGGGCATATGCTACAAGTAATCCACGTTTTAAACTTGACAAATTTATAATCGAGGGGAGTCAAATAAAAGAGGTGAAAATATGCCATTTATCCTCCACTGTTTTACAAAATCAAAAGCAACCTTTTTGTTATATCCAGTTTCAACCAGCTCAAGTGTAGGAATAAAAACTGACATATTGAGATCAAAATTTTAAAAAGCAATTACTCTAAAAATTTAAATATTGGTTTTAAACACCGTTCTTTAATTAAGGACGCTAGATTTTGGGCAATAAACTTCACTTACAGCAACAAGGATCTAATAAAATACACTGGGTTGTTTAACCGTGTTAAATCACTTACGAAAGATAGTCTGTCTCATATCCAATTGCAGTTGGTCTCAATTAAATCACTAGCGTCAAATGAAGTCACAATTGAGAATTAATTTTCGATTATCGAATTCAAAATGTTAAATTTTGGTTGTAAACTGTCAAATGTAGATCACACGTTGACTGTATAAAATCAGGTAAAAAAAAACACCAAACGTAGAATGGCTAAGCGAAGGTAGAAATCAACTGTAGACTCTCAGTTGTAGAAATTTGAATCAGTAGGTAGAAGCTATCGCGAGAAAATCCATATTAGGCATTGTGTAACAGCCTATTTCAAAATGTTTGTTTAAAAGAAAGTGTTTTTCAAGAAGGCACTTTGAATAGAAGAAAGTTCAATAGTTCGTAACGTTTCGATGTCTTATTAATCAGTCTTTTGCAGTATTTGCGGCTCAATATCACAAGCAATTTTGGTAGCGGGAGAAATAGCTCTTCAAAGCTCTTCATGTCGCCAGTATTTAGTGTAAGATGTCGTAAGTACTTATAACGGTCACTCAAATGTCACTTGGAGGTTTTCCACTAGTGATGTATGCTCCCCTAGCTTTAACCGCTTGCCACCACTCTGTAAACCTCTGTTTAGTTCTTTATTTGTATGCCCTTTTATATTGGCTTATGTAACGGTTTACGTAAATTCGAAGATAGTCAGTAAACGTCGGTACATGGTCTTTATTAAATAATATGAAAATACACTCAGAGAAAATAAGGTAGAACAAGAACAACTAGCTAAGACGAAGGCGAAAGATGAACTGCCTTTAGACGTGTACCAAGAGTATAACTTTCCTGGAACGGAAGTTCCAGCTATTGGTTGTTCGACCATGCCTGGGAAGGAACCCTTTCCCACGACTAGCTTTATTCCCAAGAGCCCCCCCCCCCCACCTGGACCACTCTCGTTGACACATAAATGCCCAAATCTCTTTGAAATGAGACACCCGAAAAAGCCCTCTCGAATTTATATTCCAAATACTTTACAATGGTTATGTGGTTTGATGGTTATATTGTTTGTTGGTTTTGTGGTTTGATGTTGTTTCATAGTTCTGTTCTGTTTGTTGATGGTTATGTGGTTTGATGGTTATATTGTTTGTTGGTTATGTGGTTTGATGTTGTTTCATAGTTATGTTCTGTTTGTTGATAGTTATGTGGTTTGATGATGATATTGTTTGTTGGTTATGTGGTTTGATGTTGTTTCATAGTTCTGTTCTGTTTGTTGATGGTTATGTGGTTTGATGTTTTTTCATAGTTCTGTTCTGTTTGTTGATGGCTATGTGGTTTGATGGTTATATTGTTTGTTGGTTATGTGGTTTGATGTTGTTTCATAGTTCTGTATTGTTTGTTGATGGTTATATGGGTTGATGTTTCAATTCCTATTGAATACAGATAGAAGTTTACATAATTGGCAGATAAGAGCGTCTAACGGGACAGGATCACGTGTTTCTTTCTAGGCCAATCAGGGGGTCGGAAATACGAACTGGACTTATAACGCAACTTGGCATAAATGTTAGAATAAAAACACTAGTATTAATCTTAGAAACGGCTAACGGTGACAAGACGATTTTGCAACTTAACTTGGCTTTACTCCACGGTTTTGGTCGGTATAATACACAAATTTCATCGAGCAGTGTTATCAATATAAAATGTGCAATAAAAGAGATCAAAATTTTTGACTTAACGCTAAAAAATTGAAAGTAATAGACTCATTAAGATGACATGATTTTACTTTTCGACTGTGGTCGCTATAATAGGCAAGTACACAATATTGGATTAGTGAGAGAATTATGAGTATGAACCATCAATGACTCTAACCACAGAAGATCTCAACCTCCAGGGTCCACCTCTCCACAACCCCCAAGACCCCTTCCTACCATTCCAACTTTTTTTTTAGGACACCCCCCAATTTTCAATATAGAGGCTCAAATTAAGAGTTAAAAATGTGTAAGAAAAAAGTTAGCAGAAGGTCAACATTGATTTCATCTTTCAGGATTTAGACAAGCAGATGGTATGAACATCCAATTCTGTTTCTTTTTACCTAAGATTTTCAAATATGGCATTTAGAATGTTACACTATTTTTTTTTAAAGTCCCCCTTTGACCTAAAATGTTTCCCCATTGTGACTTTTCTATTTACGTACCTTAGCGCATCAGCTATTCATGTGAATATCCACCAATAAAATCCATATTAAAAGAAATTTTCGTCACTATAAAAATTATAGACTTCGAAACCTATATTTTCAAAGCACATTTTTGACCAACTAATTTATAAGGTTAGAAACAATTTGTAGACGTTCGCGAAACGTTGAATCTTTCTTTGTTCTCTAATAAAATTTAGTTCATCTGTGTTGTAAGAATCAGAGCAAATTTTGTGGGTTTTTGTAAGAAAATAGCTCGTCTTAAACAAACTTAGCCATAGCCAATTAAAATTGTGTATAATTTATTCCTTTTTAGTCCAATTGCATAGCTAATAAAGGAACATTTAACATTTTTTCTGATTTTGTGTGGTTTCGCAAGAAAATAGCTCGTCTTTAACAAACTTACCAATAGCTAATCAAAACTGTCTATAAATATCCTCATTTTTAGTCCAATTGCACAGCTAATAAAGAAACATTTGACATTTTTTCTGATTTTGTGTGGTTTCGCACGAAAATAGATCGTCTTTAACAAACTTACCAATAGCTAATCGAAACTGTCTATAAATATCTTAATTTTTAGTCCAATTGCGTAGGGCATAAGGAAAGATTTGACATTTTTTCTGATTTTGTGTGGTTTCGCAAGAAAATAGCTCGTCTTTAAAAAACTTACCAATAGCTAATCGAAACTGTCTATAAATATCTTCATTTTTAGTCCAATTGCGGTGCTCATAAGGAAACATTTGATATTTTATCTAATTTTGTGTGGTTTCGCAAGAAAATAGCTCTTCTTTAACAAACTTAGCCAAAGCTAATTGAAACTGTGTATAATTTCTTCATTTTTAGTCCAATTGCGTAGCTAATAAAAGAACATTTAACATTTTTCTGATTTTCTATCGTTTTGCAAGAAAATAGCTCGTCTTTAACAAACTTAGACATAGCTAATTAAAACTGTCTAGGCCAATGCTTCATTTTTAGTCCAATTACGTGGCTAAGAAAGAAACAGACTTTCCAAATATTGGAAGCATGGGGGCTTTCATACATGCTACAATTGACTTTAAGGGAATAAATTGTTTGTGTAATTTCGATAAACCGTAAAACTTTGGGTCAAGAGCTACCTCAGGGATGCATTTTAGGTTACTTTTTTTCTCAAAATGGCATGAAATATGCTAGCGGCTGTACTCGTTCACTTTGAGCCTTTTTTTTAATATTCTTTTATTATTTTTGTGACTCGAGTTCAGAAGGACATTTCAGGTGATGTTTTATTTTTATAACAGAGAAGCCCCTTTTAAAATAGAGAAGCCCCCCTATTTTTCTTTACTATTGTTAGATACTCTAAGCATTTCACCTCACAATGTTACACTATAAATACTCTAAGACATCCCCTCTCATCACCCCATCTCCCCAAAAACACTGTTCTGACATTTCTCGCTAAAAAATTTATTTCCAAGTCATACATTCGGGCTTTCGCAAGCAATTCAGCCCACAGTGTAGCACTATAACTACTCTAAGACATCCCTCTGCCATCACCACATCCCCCCAACCGAAGACACTTTCTTAGAAGTAGCATTTTTTTGTTATGATGACAACTTATCTGTTATAAGTAACAAGTTTTCCTTAACACTAACAAATTGTCCCTTCGATGAAAAACATTTCACATTAAAACTAGCATACTTTTACTTAACAAACACAAATTTCTCTTAGAAATAATATTTTTCGTCAGTGATAACACGTTTTCTGTGAAAACTAGCAAGCTTTCTGCCAAAGATACCAAATTTTTTCTTAGAAGTAACAAGTTTTTGATTGTGATAACATCTTTTCTGTCAGAAGTAGTAAGTTTTGCTTAACACTAACAAACCTTCTGTTCAAAGTAACAACATTCTTCTTTAATACTACAAAATGTTTACTTAACACTAACAGATTTTCTCTTCGATGCATCAACTTTTTTTCTTAATACTAGCATACTTTTACTTAACACACTCAAATTTCTCTTAGAAATAACACTTTTTGTCAGTGATAACACGTTTTCTGCTTGAAGTAGCAAATTTTCCTTAACACTAACAAATTTTCTCATCAAAGTAACAACATTTTACCTTAAAACTAGCATACTTTTACTTAACACACACAAATTTCTCTTAGAAATAATATTTTCGTCAGTGATAACACGTTTTCTGTTCGAACTAGCAAGTTTTCTGCCAAAGATACCAAATTTTTTCTAAGAAGTAAAAATTTTTAGATTGTGATAACAACTTTTCTGTCTGAAGTAGCAAGTTTCGCTTAACACTAACAAACCGTCTCTTCAAAGTAACAACAATCTTCTTTAATACTACCCAACGTTTGCTTAACACTGACAGATTTTCTCTTCGATGCATCAACTTTTTTCCTTAATAATAACATACTTTTACTCAACACACTCAAATTTCTCTTAGAAATAATACTTTTCGTCAGTGTTTACACGTTTTCGGCTTGAAGTAGCAAGTTTTCAGTCAAAGATACCGAAATTGTTTTTCTTAGATGTAACAATTTTTTCGTTATGATAACAAGTTTTCTGTTCGAACTAGCAAGTTTTCTGTCGAAGATACCAAATTTTTCATAGAAGTAACAATTTTGTGATTTTGATAACAACTTTTCTAACAGAAGTAGCAAGTTTTTCTTAACACTAACAAATCTCTCATCAAAGGAACAACATTTTACCTTAAAACTATACTTTTACTTTACACACACAAATTTCTCTAAGAAATACTATTAATCGTCAGCAATAACACGTTTTCTGTTCGAACTAGCAAGTTTTCTCCCAAAGATACCAAATATTTTCTTAGAAGTAACAATTTTTTGATTGTGATAACAACTTTTCTGCAAGAAGTAGCAAGTTTTGCTTAGCACTAACAAACCTTCAATTCAAAGTAACAGTATTCTTCTTTAATACTACCAAACGTTTACTTAACACTAACATATTTTCTCTTCGATGCACCAACTTTTTCCTTAATACTAACATACTTTTACTTAACACACTCAAATTTCTCCGAGAAATAACAAGTATTTTCTTAACAGTAACAAATTTTTTTAATAGCTCCAGCTTATCTGTCGAAGATAATAATTTTTTCGTAAAAGTAACGATTTTGCGTCACTGAAAACCCGATTTCTACTAGAATTAGCAAGTTGTCAGCAAAGATAACAACTTTTTGTTAGAAGTAACAATTTTTCGTTTGCGATAACATCTTTTCTGTCATGCGATAACATATTTTCTGTTAAGCGCGCGCGTGGGTAACCTAGCCTAAATTAACCTTAAAATGAATAAAATCCAACTTTATTAGAAAATGATTAAAAAAAATAACCTTAAAATTTAATAGTATTTTTGGTGAAAGTTAATTGCTCTATTTTTACAAAACAAATTATACTCCTTTTGGAATCTAATCATGACAACCTAAGTTAGATGAACCTAACTTAAACGTAGAGTAAACTAGCTTTGCAAGAAATCATGTTAAAAACCTGTTACTTCTAAGAAAATTGTTACTTCTAAGATTTGTTATCTTTTCTAGATAACTTGCTAGTTCTAGCAGAAATCGTGTTATCAGTGACAAAAATTGTTACTTTTAAGAAAAAATTGTTATCTTCGACATATAAGTTGGAGCTATTAAAAAAATTTGTTACTGTTAAGAAAATACTTGATATTTCTAGGAGAAATTTTAGTGTGAAAAATTTGATATCTTTGACAGAAAATTGCTACTTCAAGCAGAAAACGTGTTATTACTGACGAAAAGTGTTATTTCTAAGAGAAATTTGAGTCTGTTAAGTAAAAGTATGTTATTATTAAGGAAAACGTTGATGATTCGAAGAGAAAATCTGTTAGTGTTCAGTAAACGTTTGGTAGTATTAAGGAAGAATGTTGTTACTTTGAAGAGAAGGTATGTTAGTGTTAAGAAAACCTTGCTACTTCTGACAGAAAAGTTGTTATCACAATTAAAGAAAAATTACTTCTAAGAAAAATTTTGTATCTTTGACAGAAAACTTGCTAGTTCAAACAGAAAACGTGTTATCATTGACGACAAATATTATTTCTAAGAGAAATTTTGCTGTGTTAAGTAAAAGTATATTAGTATTAAGGAAGAATGCTGTTACTTCGATGAGAAAATTTGTTAGTGCTAATGAAAACTTGCTACTTCAAGCAGAAAACGTGTTATCACAAACGAAAAATTGTTATTTCTAAGAAAAATTTGAGTGTGTTAAGTAAAAGTATCACAAAGTATTATCACGGAAAAAGTTGATGCTTCGAAGAGAAAATTTGTTAGTGTTAAGTAAATGTTTGGTTTGGTATCTTTGACAGAAAACTTGCTAGTTCGAACAGAAAATGTGTTATCACTGACGAAAAATATTATTTATAAGAGAAATTTGGGCATGTTAAGTAAAAGTATGTTAGTATTAAGGTAGAATGCTGTTACTTCGATGAGAAAATTTGTTAGTGCTAATGAAAACTTGCTACTTATGACAGAAAAGATGTTATCGCAAACGAAAAATTGTTACTTCTAAGAACAATTTGTTATCTTGGCTGACAACTTGCTAGTTCTAGTAGAAATTCGGTTATCAGTGACGAAAAATTTTTATTTTTAAGATAAAAATTTTTACATTCGACAAATAAGTTGGAGCTATTAAAAAAATTTGTTATTTCTAGGAGAAATTTGAGTGTGTTAAGTAAAAGTATGTTAGTATTCAGGAAAAAAGTTGATGCATCGAAGAGAAAGCCTGTTAGGGTTAAGTAAACGTTTGGTAGTGTTAAAGAAGAATGTTGTTACTTTGAAGAGAAGGTTTGTTAGTGTTAAGCAAAACTTACTACTTCTGACAGAAAAGTTGTTATCGCAATCAAAAAATTGTTACTTATAAGAACAAATTTGGTATCTTTGGCGGAAAACTTGCTAGTTCGACCAGAAAACGTGTTATCATTGACGAAAAATATCTTTTCTAAGAAAAATTTGTGTGTCTTAAGTGCTTAAGTACTGTGTTAAGTTACTTCTATGAAAAATTTGGTATCTTTGACAGAAAACTTGCTAGTTCGAACAGAAAACTCGTAATCATAACGAAAAAATTGTTACTTCTAAGAAAAAAAATTTGGTATCTTTGACAGAAAACTTGCTACTTCAAGCAGAAAACGTGTTATCACTCACAAAAAGTGTTATTTCTAAAAGAAATTTGAGTGTGTTAACTAAAAGTATGTTACTATTAAGAAAAAAAGTTGATGCATCGAAGAGAAAATCTGTTAGTGTTAAGTAAACGTTTGGTAGTATTAAAGAAGAATGTTGTTACTTTGAAGAGAAGGTTTGTTAGTGTTAAGCAAAACTTGCTACTTCTGACAGAAAAGTTGTTATCGCAATCAAAAAATGTTGTTACTTGTAAGAAAAAATTTGGTATCTTTGGCAGAAAACTTACTAGAAAATCGTCATCTAGAATCAAACCTTTTTCCATAAACACAAGATTCCGTATAATTTTCTCTATCTCAAATCAATGCATTTTTTTTTACAGTCCTAACACTCTCACAACCAATTTCCAACTAATTAGGATTCTTTTTCCACTTTAAGATATACGCTAATATACTATAAGAAAAAATCTTCGATTTAGAAACAATTTGATTAAATAGAATCACAATAATAATAATCATTGATAAAATTTAGTTTCCTCAATATAGTTCACTAATGCATTTAAAGCAGCTGGAAGTCTATTTATATGCACTATATCTAGTTTCGCAGCAAAGCATAACTGCTCTTCCAATTTTAATTTGCTCAATGATATCACATATCTTGCATACATATCATCCCATTCAAGGCTTAGTCGAGATCTTCGTGTAATTTACACTGCTACATTTGGTACTCTCGTCTTTGTATCATCTTCCTACTCCATCATCAAGCTCCAATAGTGTAAATATAGCGTTACTTTTCTATGCTAATATCTTGTAAAATAATAGAGTATAAAAAATAAATTGTTCTCTCTCTGAATTCAATTCTCTTACTAATATAAGCTACAATGAAAATAACTCCTTATATTGAATCTGGTTGCCATGGTATCATAGCTACGATATTCAAGTCACAATATATGGATTATCCCTCTGTATCCATTGTCTCTGATTGGTCCAGGAATGAGTGTAGCTGCAGAAACCTGTCTGACAGGTCTTGTTAGTCCTAGACTGCATACGGTGTTTGACAGGCTTTTACCATGGACATTAAATCTGTCTTTGTATTCCCTAATATTAAATCCGTCTTTGTAGTGTCTAATATATCGTGTTTGCATGCTTTATACGATCCGTCCTCGGACTGCCTAATAGGTTACTACTTATGATTCATTAAGCTTAATGTAATCCATAAAAAGCCTACGAGCCTGTGAAAATTTCCCTGACTTTTGACAAAGGGGGAAACCCACCTTAAGCGTTGAAAAATCTTGATGAAAATCCTAGAATCGGATTGCAGACTCCTATCTGTAAAAATGTCGAGTTTTGTATTTTTGTCGGAAGAGAGGTGACGAATGCGTGTTTATTTGTTTTTGTTTGTTTGTTTTATTTTTTTCCCAGGAGTGATCATACCAAACAAATGGTCCTAGAACATTGGGACCGGGCTCATTTGAATTGAAATTAAAAGTTCTAGTGCTCTTTTTAAGTAACCAAAAATTTTGGAGAGAAACTAACCCCCCTCTTATACCCCTTTTCTTCCAAAATGGTCTGATCAACATTTCTAAATAGCCCATTTGTTCAGCATAGTTGAAAAGTCCCAAAGCTATGCCTTTAGAGTTAACATAACCATCTCAGCCCTGGGGGTAGGTTTTTAAGCTATTAAATTTTCCCATTTCTTGTGTATAGTATTACACATATGTTTTTTTTGGGGGGGGGGGGGGATTTTGTGCTTGGGATGGGTTTCCTTGAGGACAATTATCCGTATGGACGGAAATTTCCGGGGATGGACTTCCCAAGGAAATTCTGACACCGGAGGGATTTGACAGAATTCCTAAAAGGAATTCCTTTCGTTTGTCTTACTTTCTCTTTGCCTACTCAATTTTGCATGTGGAGATGTTCCATGAAGATTGTCCGAGGGAAATTCTCTGCGTGTTTGGATTTCCAGGAAATAATTTTCATGAAAAATCCCCCTCCGGTGGATTTCCGGAGTAATTGGAAAAACCATTCAAATTTACAATCTTTTTCAAATGAAAGTATGCTAAGGGGAATTTTTCAGGCAGAATCTTCCGCAAGAAATTTTACGGAGGGGGTGGGAATTTTTAGTGAGGATGAAATCGTCCGGAAGAAATTTTACGGCAGGGGGTTACGTGGGAGAAACACTCCACGGAGGAGTTTCTCGTGAGGAGAGGGTAATTTTCATTGAGGGTGAGCCAGATTAAACGGCATTATATGAAAAAAAAATAAGAAAATTAAAATTAAAAAAAAGTTTTTTCAACTGAAAGTAAGGAGCAACATTTAAACTCAAAACGAACAGAAGGTTTTCCGTATATGAAAGGGCTCCCCCTTCCTCAGTACCTTTTGAAGCCCTTTTCCCCCCAAATTCATCAATTAAAAATTTTTCAATAGACATTTTGTTAAATTTACTTCAAAGGTCAGATAACAAAACTCCTATATCAAAATAACCACCCAGGCCCCGGGGGCAGGCGTTGTAAGTTATACCCTTAGGGCATACAAGGTTCTTATGGAAGGGATGCTCGTATAAACTTCAGCGAGGGTTCATTTGATTGAAAATTGAAAGTTGTAGTTCAATTTTTAAGAGTCAAACAAAAACTGCGGGGTCGACACAATCCCCCAGGGCCTGAGGGCAGGCGTTGTAAGTTCTGCCCTGGGGGCAAATACTGTTCTTATAGATGGGATTCTCATATAAATTTCAGAAAGGGCTCATCTGACTGGAAATTAAAAGTTCTAGTTCACCTTTTCAGAGTCAAAAGAGATCGGAGGGCTAAATGGAAAGGATACTCGTATGAACTTCAGAGAGGTCTTAATTGATTTGAAATTTAAATTTCTAGTTTGCTTTATAAGAATCACAAGTGATTGGAACGCAACTAGCCCCTCATCCTCCACCCCTTTTTCCCCAAGCCTATCCGATAAAAATCTTGAGATGACCATTTGTTAAAAATAGTTCAAAGGTCACATAACAAAAATTTCGGTGTCGACATAACTCCTCAGGGCCTGGGGGGTAGGTTTTGTAAATTATGCCCTTTGGTTCTTATAGAAGGCTCTTATAGAAGGGATACACGTATAAACTTAAGAGAGGGCTCGTTTGATTGGAAATTGAAAGTTGTAGTTGACTTTTTCAGAGTCAAAAGAGATCAGAGGGCAACTAGCCCCTCTACCTCCACGCCTTTTTTCCCGAAACACATCTGATAAAAATGTTGAGATGACCATTTTTCTAAAAATAGTTTAAACATCAGATACCAACTCCGGAGTCGACACAACCCCCCAGGGCCCAGGGACAGGCGTTGTAAGTTATGCCCTGGGGGCATATATGATTCTTATAGAAGGGATACTCGTATAAATTTCAGAGAGGGCTCATTTGATTGAAAATTGAAAGTTCTAGTTCGTTTTTAAAGAGTCAAAAGAGATTGAAGGGCAATTACACCCCCCCGCCCCTCAGGCCCTATTTCCCCAATTCCATCCGCTAAAAATTTTGAGATAGTCATTTTGTTAAAAATAGTTTAAACATCAGATAATAAAAAACTCCGAGGTTGACACAAACCTAAGTTTTGCCCCGGGGAATAAGGTTTTTATGTAAGGAGAGGTCGTATAAACTTCAGAAGTGGTTCATTTGATTTGAAATTGAAAGTTTTAGTTGCTTTTATGTGTCAAAAGGAATCAGAGGGTATTTACCCCCCTCCCCTCCCCCCCACCCACACACACACGTCCATACACATAATTTTTTCCCAAATGCATCCAATCAAAATTTGAGATTGCTAGTTTTGTTTGAAGTAGTCCAACGATCAGATAATAAAAACTTCGGGGTCAACATGCCCCCCCCCCCCAGAGCCCGGAGGAAAGACTGTAACTTATACTGCGGGGGCATATAAGGTTTTTGTGGAAGAAGTGGTCGTACAAACTTTGGAGGGGACTCAAATGACGCATCCCCTAGCCTTAAATCCGACCCCCTAATATCCTCACATTTTCAGCGCAAATGGGAGGATAGCTCTAAATATCCCACTGCTTGTGAGTGGTTATCTTATGTGAAGTTAATAATGTAATTATTTTTTTTTCTGTTACTAAGTTTTAGACAATAGAAAACTAATGGTCATAAAGGCAATAAGGTTTTGATGTTTTATTGTTTCTTTAGTTTTGCACTAAGATTAGTGAAAACAGGGCCACCGCGGGAAGTTTGTGCATAGCCACTCCCGACCACCCCTAAGTATTACCCCTCCCCCCTCCTTGTGCCTTTATTCCCCAAATGTATAATCCAAAATTTTATCAAAATTTTGAAATAGCCATTTTGTTAAAAATAGTCCAAAATTCAAATTACTATAGCTTAGGGGTTGAGAAATCCTCCATAGCCCCCAGGGCAAGGATTGTAGCTTATGTAAGTTGCCTATTAGAATATAAGATTTTTGTGGAAGGGGTACTCGTATTAACTTTGAGGGGGGCCCATTTGATCGGACATTGAAACTTCTAGTTTTTCTAAGAGTCAAAAGTGATCAATGGGCAATTAACCCACGCTTCACTTTTTCAAAGGTCATCCGGTCAAAATTTTGAGATTGCCATTTCGTTCAAAAAAGTTCAAAGGCCAAACTACTATGCTTCCGGGGTTGAACCCCTAGCCCCAGGGAAATGGCTCTGAGTTACGGAATTTGCTTATTGTTACTTTGACACTTTTTTGGTACTTGGATTTAGTGATTTACTTGGCAACTTCGATTTCCGGTGCAAGGTTTATAAGTTATGCAAGTTGCTTATTGTTACTTTGATACCTTGTTTATTTTGATGCTTTCTTTACTTATTTATTTTTTAATTTGATATTGTTACTTTGATACTAGTTTTGAAACTTTGATGAACATTTGGTGTTAAAAAAAAAGTTTGATTTTGAAATAAGGAATTTTTAAGAACTTAAACCTTTTTGCAATCAAAAACGAACAAAAATTAATTCAAAAATTTCCAAAAAAGAATTTTTTCAAAGAAAAGTAAAGGCCATTTCAAACTTAAGATCAGCAGATACAAATACCTGTTAAAATTCAAACTCAAAGCGACCAGGAATTACTATTAAAAAAAATTAAACCCAAAACGAACAGAAATTAAATAAACAGTCATAGTAAAAGAACATACAACAAGTAATAATATAAATGACTAAATAAAGCTTAAAGCGAGTAATGCTTAAATTGAATATGCAAATCAAGCTTAAAACGAAAAAAAATTGCTATTGAAGAATAAATGTAACAGTAGGAACCTATCAGGAGTTAAGAGATACACTGCGTGCTGCCATCTACAATTTAGTTTAATTCCGACGGGGCTCCATATATGGGCATAGCCTCCCTAGGGGAATTGGATTTTCGAGAGATTGATTGCGTAACCTAACCTAACCTCATGAGTTCCGGAACGAACACCATATATGGGCATAGACTCCCTAGGGGAAAAAAATTTCCGAGAAATTGATTGCGTAATCGAGGGGAGAGAATTTCTGAGAAATTGATTTGTTGGAGTTCGTCCAGGAGAATTGTCTCCGGAGTTAAGTTTGCACATGCGCATTAACGGTAGGGGAAATGTATTGATCTATAACTCGTGACGGGGCATCATATATGGGCATAGAATACAGAACGAACACCATGCTGTCATCTACAATTGACTCTAACGCCGAACGGGACATAATTTATTCAAGGATTATCGATCGAGTCTAATGAGGTCAAGGTCGATTTATTTGTTGTCAGGCTGTTGTTTGGCCAGGTGTAATGACACGAGGGGTGATTTACATAATCAGTGTGGAATGTATTGATCTAGGGGAGAGAATTTCCGAGAAATTGATTTGTTGGTGTAAGCCCAGGAGAATTGTCTCCGGGCGGAGTTTGCACATGCGCTTTCAAGGTCAAATGATTTGTTGGTGTTCGTCCAGGAGAATTGTCTCCGGGCGAAGTTTGCACATGCGCATTGACGGTGGGGAGAATGTTTTGATCTAGGACTCGAGGGGGGAGTGAATTTCTGAGAACTTGGTTTATATAATCGGTGGGGAGAAATTCTTGTGCTTTACCTTGACACAGTTACATTTTCTTGATTTTTCAAAGTTCATTTGGATTTCTTTCATTGAAATGCAAGAGTCGGAATATTTCAGTAGTGTTTTGTT
Organism: Artemia sp. Kazakhstan ARC1039; assembly: GCA_029168905.1. Classification (NCBI taxonomy): domain Eukaryota; kingdom Metazoa; phylum Arthropoda; class Branchiopoda; order Anostraca; family Artemiidae; genus Artemia; species Artemia sp. Kazakhstan ARC1039. The sequence goes on along the minus strand of JAQQPU010006463.1, from coordinate 25,933 downwards.
GTGGTTTACCTTGTCACAGTTACATTCTATTGATTTTTCAAAGTTGATTTTGGAATTTTTTTCATTGAAATGCAAGAGTTGGAATATTTCAGTAGTGTTTTGTTATGCTTTACCTTGTCACAGTTACATTCTCTCGATTTTGCAAAGTTCATTTTGGATTTCTTTCATTGAAATGCAAGAGTTGGAATATTTCAGTAGTGTTTTGTTGTGGTTTACCTTGTCACAGTTACATTCTCTTAATTTTTCAAAGTTCATTTTGGATTTCTTTCATTGAAATGCAAGATTTGGAATATTTCAGTAGTGTTTTGTCGTGGTTTACTTTGTCACATTTACATTCTCTTGATTTTTCAAAGTTCATTTTGGATTTCTTTCATTGAAATGCAAGAGTTGGAATATTTCAGTAGTGTTTTGTTGTGTTTTACCTTGTCACAGTTACATTCTCAAGATTTTTCAAAGCTCATTTTGGATTTCTTTCATTGAAATGCAAGAGTTTGAATATTTCAGTAGTGTTTTCTTGTGCTTTACCTTGTCACAGTTACATTCTCTCGATTTTTCAAAGTTCATTTTGGATTTCTTTCATTGAAAAGCAAGAGTTCGAATTTTTCAGTAGTGTTTTGTTGTGCTTTACCTTGTTACAGTTACATTC